>JASAMX010033719.1:0-42360 GCA_030248175.1 Microlaimidae sp. YZB2_3
ATATGCGTTTATGTATAAATATATACTAATGTTATTTTAATTTAGTTCAAAATTTGTAACTTTTAGTTTTGACCATTTAGTGATTATTTCCATATACATTCCACATACACACATAGATGAACACGGTCAAAAAGCTAGGGGGGGGGGTGTTTACCCCAGATAAATGAAATTTCAAAATCTAGGAGGGCGTTCCTAGGGGTCGAACCATACATGGGCACGGGGGGGGGTTGGGGGGTTAACCCCCCCCAAATTCTAAGAAGGGGGGTTTAACCCCCCCCACTCAGAAGTGGGGGGGGGGGAGAAAAAGTTAACCCCCCCCCAATTTTGGAAAAATGAAGAAAAAAAATGTCTTTAAAATGACTTCTAACTGCCCCCAAACTTAAGTTTTGAGGTCAAAATGAGTGTTTTAAGCAATAAAAAGCTCAAAAATGCAATAAAAAGGGCTTTTTGACCTAAAATTAGCGTTTTTTTACCTATTTTTCCTTCAAAATCGAAAAACGATATGGGTAAAATACACTCCAGAAAAAAAACGATATGGGTATTTTGTGTTTCTCGGATTTTAACCCCCCCCTAATTTCGGGTTTAACCCCCCCCCACTCCGGACCAACTTGCCCATGTATGGGTCGAACCCCCCCCCTAGTTTTCGAGGGGGGGTCGACCCGGGGTGGAAGATTTCAAAACCAAGAGGGGGGGCAGGTGAGGTCCGATTTCCAAAATAAAATACTTTTAAACCATTAAATATTTAATAATAGTTTTTTTATAATTTAATACTACATTTCATTGAATAAAAAGCAATATTTAGGTATAAAAAGGGTGTAAAAACATGAATTTGTGTATATTTAGCAATATTTAGGTCAAGTTGTTGCAATAAAATTTAGTATGAAAAAGTACCTAAAATTTTTTCGAGAGGGGAGGTGGGGGGTCAGATTTCAAAATCTAGAGGGTGGTCAAGGGTAAAAAATTTGAAAATTTGGGGGGAGGGGGCCCCTGGATTTTTTTCTAGGGAGGCCCAAAATTTCAAGGCTAGGGGACTAGGGGTGGACCCCACCCTACCCCCCCCCTTGTTCATCTATGCATACACACGTAGCACGTAGGGAAAAGGCGTATGAATAATTTTTCCCGGAGCTAGGAAAATTTTTCTTTATGCCACATACCGGAACATAAGAGCACGGCGAGCGTTTTTTTTAAAGTCTTGTTGAAAAAGCTTAGTGAAGGTTATTGAGACACTCAACTTTAAAATTAAAAATAATTATATATGTTTAATTTAACTCCGTAAGCGTTTACGAACACGCCACCATCCATAATATATAATTAATATACTTTCCTAGTATAACAAAAATTTGAGTTAGCGGTCACACCGCGAAAGACAAAATCGTTATGAAGGAAAAAAAAATTTTACCCAATTTTCGTAGAAAATAAAGATTTAACAACAATTAATAATACTAAAACGATTGTAGGTATTTTTGACCAGTTTCAGGTTATTCTTGCGTAACTAAGTTTATTAATCATTTGTAAATTTTTTGGGTCAGTCAGAAAATAAAGAAGTTTTTTTTAATCTTTTAGTTTAATAGATAATGTTGCTACATTTTTTAAAGAGATGTTTTATTATTTTGCATTCTCACTGTTAAAAATACCACCATGAGACAGGCATTGGGTCGTGGCGGGACCGCCGATCCAACTTTAGTATTGTCACCACTACCGTTGTGTTAGTGTTTCAAAAATTATAAATAGCAGTTGTAATATAACACTGCCGAGCGATGGTGTAACGCAGTCAATGAGGTACTGAGGCTGGAGAATACAGGTTCAAGTCCTGTATTGCTCAGATTTCAAGCAATAAGCTAAAAATAGCTAATTGTTTCGCATTCTTTCTTTCAAAAACTCGATTTATTCGACCTCGTATTTCTGGACGTTACATTATGCTATAGGTAGGTCTATACAAAATAAATTATGACCGAGTCGAATTTGTGGCAGAGTGGCAGAACATAAGTCTTACGTATTGAAGGACCAGAGATTTGTAATACTAAAACAAATTTGTAATAAGTCCCCACTAAAACACGCTGCATTGTAATAATATTGATGTTTCTTTCTTTTTTATGGGGGTATATCCCCCAAAAATCCCGATTATCGTCGACACCCCCCTACAATTTGGGGGTACCCCGGACACCCTCCCCCCTAAATTTTTTTTTTGGGGGGGGGTACCAGTACTAAAAACGCTAAAAATGGGATATTTGAGAAATACCCCCAAAAAAATTTTGGGACACCCCCCAAATTTCAAGGGTCGGGTATACCCCCTCCAAAATCCGGGTGGCTACCCACCTATAATTAGAACTGTTGTTGATGTCGAATTTTAGTCAAGGCCCCACCTCTATTAGAGGATTGTAGGAAAAAATTTAAATTTTAAATTGATGTTTATTAATATTGTTATATAGTATTTTTGGATGCGTAGTTAACGCCAAGTAACATCGTTCTTGCGTATCCTGCTTTATGCATAATATTAAACAAAAAAAACTAGAACCAAATACGTTTTGCGGAAGACATGAACCATTGCAAACTGCAACTGTTTTCAAAATATTGTAGTTAAAAGCTTTATTTAAAACTCTACACAGTTAATTTTTAATTAATAAATGTATACAAAAATCACAGTTACTGAAATGAAACACAAAAAACTAAATGGCTGCAAATGAGGTTATCATAGAAATCAAAGTGCATAAAAAATTTTATTTGAAAATGCAAAAATCTTAAATTTTTATTCAAATCAATTTAATAATAAGCATTAAGGTCTTTTACGATAGTTTTCTAAAATATGGAAGGATAATAGAAATTTTTGACAAAAGATATCTCGCGTATTAGCCACAAGCGATTAACCTTAAAAAGATGGGGAATGTAACTTTTTAACTTAGTTTTTGTCGGGGTCCTAAAAAAATCGGGAGTGTAACTACAAATAGAATGCATTATTTTAATTTTAAAGAACTCTACGCTTTATTCCGGATTTAAACTCAACGCTCAACTCAGTACTTATTTGCTCATATGTACAAAAGAAAGAATGCATTTAACCACTGAATAAATGAATATTGGTGACCTCTGATTAAAGAGATTTAAGAGTTTAAAGATAAATTCTATCAAGCTGAAAATAGGTGAGTGGCAAAAGTAACCACTCGTATTTTGAGAAAAAATCACGTGCAAGGAAACACATGACGCAACTAAGTAATAATTGGTTACATAACCGCTGAAAACTTTTTTTTAATTTTTCTCGCTCGCGGGTTTATTGTTTATTTCTTCCTGGCAGAGAGCGGTTACGCCTTTAATTTCAGCCTGGAAGACTTCAGCTTTAGTTTTCTATTCTGATAAAAAATGATATCAAAAATATCATTGATTTAAAAATTATATATATATATATATATATAAATATCATACAGGGGCCAGTTGGTCCGGAGTGGGGGGGTTTAAACCCCAAATTAGGGGGGGGGAAGGGGGAGAAACGCAAAATACCCATATCGTGTTTTTTTTTTGGAGTGCATTTTACCCATATCGTTTTTCGATTTTGAAGCAAAAATAGGTAAAAAACGCTAATTTTAGGTCAAAAAGCCCTTTCTATTGCATTTTTGAGCTTTTTACTGTTTAAAACATTCATTTTGACCTCAAAACTAACTTAAGTTTGGAGGCAGTTAGAAGTCAAATTCTGAGAAGGGGGTTAAACCCCCCTTCTCAGAATTTGGAGGGGTCAACCCCCCCAACCCCCCGTGCCTATGTATGATATATATATATATATATATATATCTATATCTATATATATATATTATATAAAATATCCTAGGATATTTGAAATGATGTCGTTTAGTTTTTGCACTTTATATATATAAGCTGGTGCTAATCTACAAAACTACAGCAAAAAACACATTTAAACCATTCTAATTATATATTTACCTGAAGCTAAAAATAAAACATCAGGAAAAAACAAAATAGATAAGTTATAAACAGCAAACACGAATTATAACAAGTCCTAAGAATATTTACTAACATTATCTTATTTAAAATAAACAACATGTTAAAAATCAAAACACTTTTTCAATAATTACTGCAACAACTAAACATCAAATAAAAAAATTAATAAGAAGAGAGTTGCGATGAGCAAGGCAAATTTTCGATGTTACGATGTTTACGTATTTGTTTTAGTATGTTTTGTTAAATTTGTTTCAAACGTATGTATGTATATACAAAAAGGTTTCTTTACTTTTTAAAAAAAATCATATTTTGCAAAATGTTTGGTGCAATTAAAAGACTGTGTACTGTGTTACAAAACTATAAATCCTAAAATAGGTGAGTTAAAAAAATTTTAAATGTATAAAAGGCTAAACCTTGTTTGCTTATCGCCATTTTGTTCTATGCATATAAATAAACAATATCAACAACAATACAAAAATTCTTAATACTGAGCGACTGATGAACTTTTCTTTTAACACATTAAAACTTAGTTTTATTGTAACATTTATTATTACAAATTTACAAAATAATTAAAAAATATACACAAAAAACTGAAAAGTGGTTTACAGTTAAAGTACATGATGAGGACCATATTTGGACAATGTGACACACACACACACACACACTAATTCTTTATTTAGTTTTCACAGTTCCTAAAATTTTTGGTTCGTAACTGTTTGAGTAAATCCAGATCGAACCTCTAAAATATTGTTTCTGGTTCAGCAGAAACATTGGTGGATGAAAATTTACTTTTTATTCACGAATCCAAACTGCCTTAATTAAGCGGGAGGAACAGAGTGGGGTTCCCGTTCCAGTCAATGCCTAACTAAGCTTCTTATATTACATTTTTTTATGTACCACCATAGAAATAGGCCTACTAGTTTCATTATATGTTTTCCTTCCCTCCCATTTTTCTAAAGTTACTGATATTAAAAATAAATTAATATCCCAATAAGCCATTTTGGCGAACCTTTTTAAATATTTTTTTAACTTTTAATGATAAAAATAGTTAAATTTAAATCTATCCGACGATAAGAATTAGAACAAACGGGCATTTAGGACAAGTATTTGGAACACAACAACACATTTTTTATTGTTTCCGAGCAGAAAAACGTAATTAAACGGACAGTTTGATATTTGTAAATTAACAAAAGTATAAGAGTTCCAAATATGTTTTATTAAGTTGTTCTATCTGTATTTTTGTACTACTTTTATAGTTTCTATTAAGCTTGGGAAAAAAACAAGTTTACAAAAAAATTTCGACGAAAATAATCTGCGGCATTGCTCTTTAATTATTACTGAAATTAGTACCGAAATAGGGTGGATCTCCGGAGCTCCGGCAGTTGGTCCGGAACTCCGAAAAGCTGAGCTTGGCTGCGGAGCTAGGAGCTCGAGGGAACGTCACGGGTTTGTTGTATAAAAACACAACGGACAAATTCACCATAGGCAAAAAATCACCATAAACATTTACAAAATCACCATTCACCATAAATATAATGCGTTTGCAATATTTCTTTCAAGTTTTTACGCTTGGAAAATACAAATAAAATTTGATTTTAGGGCTTTGCTTAGGAAAAAATATTTACAATAATTTAAAAACATATTTAGTGCTTTTAGGATTGAAACTAAGTTTTTTTAAACAGATTTTAGTTTGTAAACGCATATTGATTGTTATGGTGAATTAACACTACGTTTATGGTGAATTTTGCCATGGAGATTTAACACTACGTTTATGGTGATTTAGCTCGTCACCAACGTTATGAATTTGTAATTATTGTTATAATTGTTATTAATTTGTGTAATACAATTAATTTGCATACTAGAGTAAATTCGGTATTGATTGAGGTTTCGTTAATTTCCAAATAAAAAAAATCGCGAACACCGGAACAAGCGGACAGGGGCAAAGGGGGGGGAAGGAGGGAGGGGGAGGGGAAGAAAGAGAAGAAAAGAGAAAAAAGAAGGAAGGGAAAAAAAAAAAAAAGAAGAAAAAGAAAAACAAAAAACGGCAAAGGGGGGGGGGGGACGGCGTAACTTCAGTTTTTTATTTCAGTTCTTTTACCCAGACTATAAACACATTGTCGAGGATGTGGCGCAGTGGCAGATCTTACGTCTTGCATACTAAAGGACCCTAGATCGAGTCCCCGTTGAGAAACACTGCGTTGTGACAACATTGCTTGTTAAAATATTGTTTTTTATTATATATAAAGTCAGTATAAAATCTGGTGACCTGCATTGTTTAGTTAGTGTTGAGAATAAAATACGAGTATTTTACGACGCATCTGACTCATTGTGTCAGAGTAACGACGAATGTAGTATTTGGTTGCGTAGTTAGTGCTGAGTAATCTTGCGCATCCTGCTTCATGCGAAATAAATAAACTTTTTTAAAAATAATTTGCCTACACTTTCAAAGTCAGCCCCTCAATTAATTACCCATTTCCGTATAGTCCGATTCTGCGGCCGTTGGGACTGCCGACGCCGATGACGTCATATCCGCCGTCGACGATGACGTCACCCCCGTCGACAATGACGTCAAATCCGTCGTTTCCGCCGTCCTCGATGACGTCATCGTCGTCGAGGCCCCGGCCGACACGTGACGTACCCGCCTGCCCTCCGCGGCCGCCGCGGTCAAGTCCAAACTGGCGTAGTCCAACTGCAACAACGGGTCGCCCGGTCTCTCTTGGCCAATCAGCGACGAGGGCAGCAGCCCACCAATCAGCGACGGAGGTCCCGCCCTCGTCTCCGAAACCCCGCCCACCTGCTGACTCAGAAACTGTTCCGACGGGCTGAGCGAACTGCTGTCCAGGAGTTTCCGAAAAGCCGATCCCCCTCCGGGCGGCGCCAGGGTGCTGTACTCGCAACAGGTCCTCCGCCCCTCCGCCGCCGACTTCTGGCGCCGCGCCAACGGCCCGGCCTGGCCCGAACCGGCCGCCAGATCCGGGCCGGACCCGCTCAAGCTGTGCTGTTTATCAACTGAAAAACGGCCCCCGGAGGGCAGGGAACCCTCCGACAGTTTATGCCGCGTCTTCGTTCGCCGCTCCGCGCTCCCCGCCGCGCCCAATGCCGAAGGAACCACATCCTCTTTTGAAGTGACCGCGCCGCCTTGCGTCGACCGCGCCGCGCCTTCTTGTGGGGAATTCCACGCGGGACCGGCCGGGGAATGAGTGGGGGACACGGCGGGTTTAGGGGTTGACTCCCCGGAGTCGCTGCTGGTGGAACTATTTCCGACAGGAGACGGTTGCTTTTTGTTCTTGTTTCCACTGAAACTGCTGCCGGAATTTTCATCAGCAGAGGAGCGATTTTTAAACCCAACCTATAAATGATTTTGTTTGTTTTTATGTCAAATCACTCTTTTATTACTGGCATATGATTTCCATCACAGCTGTTTTAAATACGTCTTATAATTATTTTTTTGTAAACTCACATCAGTTTTTTATTATTGTCATCGGCATTCAGGCATGTGCTCGGATGTCATTGTTCGACATCAGCGAATGCGAATAAAATTAAAAGTCTTCGGATCTTTATTAATTGCATTCTTTACATATTGTTTTTATTTTTAAGTGCATTTGACGTTGACCCTTTTTTTGTTAATTTTAAAGGATAAATATGTAGGTAGAAAAACGCTAATTTTAGGTAAAAAAAAGTATT
The DNA here is from genome assembly GCA_030248175.1 of Microlaimidae sp. YZB2_3. NCBI lineage: Eukaryota > Metazoa > Nematoda > Chromadorea > Desmodorida > Microlaimidae > Microlaimidae sp. YZB2_3. The sequence goes on from JASAMX010033719.1 coordinate 7,627, forward strand.
TTCATTACCTTTATATTTTTGAGCTTAAAAACTCATTTAGATCTCTAACGCTCCATTTGAAGCTGGTTAAAAATGTATAAAAATTTTAAAAAATAACAATAAAAAATCCGCGGATGTGAGTTTAAAAATCCGCGGATGAAGATGTCAAAATAGTGCAAGCCTCCGCGGATGTATTGGGAAGAACGAACACATCCTTATTCCCTATGCCTAAATGCGTTACAAAATTTAATTAAAAAAACTTTTTAACTTTTTTTTATTCACACACAACAAAACTCTTACCTTCCCCAATATCATCTTCGTTAGGCTCGACTTTTTCGGGGAACGAGGTGATTTCTGACCCGACGACGATTTCTGCCCCACGGCCGCCAATTTTCCATTCTCACCACTATCTTTCTCGCCGCCGCCAGGGTTCGCTATTGTCGTGCCACCTTCCTCGCCTTCCGTCGTCGACTTTCGCCCGGGCGACGAACGAGAAGCCACGCCCCCTAATGTCTCCGCCGCCGCCGACTGGGGAGGCGAATTCCGCTTTTCTTCACCCCACAGCGGTTGCGTTTCAGCCGGTTGAGTTAATACGCTCAGCGGTCGGGGTTCGAAGTCGATTTCCGTGTAATGCTCTTCGGAAACAGAGAAACCCTTAACATTTCCACCCGAAATTTGCTCTTCCGATAACTGTTTCGTCCCGAATTCCTCTTCCTGTTCCAACTCCCCTGGTTTTCCGACCGATTTCACCCCGAAACTTTGAAGGGACGTATCCTTATCCCCCGTGTTGCACTTGACCCTGGTGTTTCCGGACCCTGTGGTTTCGAATACGCTGTCGCTCGTGTCGTCGCCCATCTCCGTATAGTCGCTGTATTCGGGTCGGGTCGTATCGGCTTCGGCTACGGATTGCGGGGAGATAATCGGCGAACTTTCGCTTATATTAATAACGATGTTCGGCGGCTCGCTTGTTGAAATCTAAAATTTTCAATAAAATTAATTTGTTTTACAAAAATTAAATCACATGACTAAAACGAGTAAAAAAAACTGATGTGTATCAGAAATTATAATTTACATCTTACAGAATGACAGATTTATAAAGTTATTAGATGTGGTGATGTACTTTAATTCAGCCTGCCTTAATGCGGCCACCGGCTGTTATTTTGGCTTTGTGCATAGTTATGCAATGAACTGCTAGTTATATGACATGCGATCTATCCAGCCACACGCAGTCATAGATGAACAAGGGGGGGGGGCAGGGTGAGCTCTCCCCTAGCCTCAAAATTTTTGGGGCCCCCATAGAAAAAAAATCCAGGGGGGCCCCTCCCTCCAAATTTCAGAATTTTTTATCACTGACCCCCCTCTAGATTTTGAAATCTGACCCCCCCCCTCCCCTCTCGAGAAAATTTTAAGTACTTTTTTATACTAAATTTTTTTCCAAAAACGTGAATTTTTAACACAAATTCATGTTTTTACACCATTTTTATACCTAAATCGCTTTTTATTCATTGAAATGTAGTATTATCCTAAAAAATTAAAAATTAAAAAAAAAATTAAAATGTAGTATGTTAGTTATATCTAAATTAATATTTCAGTGTTTATTATGCTAAAAATATGATTTTAGGCCAAGGCCTTTGGCGAGCGAACGCAAAATTATCTTTATAACCCTGGAACAGTAATAGCCTTCGAGGAATAAATCACCCCGCAACGTTAAAATAAAAAAAAACCTAAAAAAGTATTCTGGTAATTTGGGTACCTGCCTTAAATTCGGCCAGCCTAAATTTCGGCCGCCGACTGCTATTTTTGCCGTGCACAAAATTATATAATAAACTGAATACGGCTGGATAGTTTGCAATTTTTCTCTTCTTCGTGTATTAGTTGATTCACAAAATTTTGCGAGTAGAGAGCACAATAGTTAGTAGCCGAAATTATTGTGGCCGAATTTAAGTCAGTTACCTTACCCTACTTAACAAAATACATCAATAAACGGGTACCTTAGGTGTTGGCGGCCCAGAAGATCCCATCAAAAGATAATCCGAAGGAGGAAGGCCCTTATGATTAGACGAAGTAGGTGGATCGCCCTTGAACGGGGACTTGTAGTATTCCTGAAATTAATTAAATTTGTTTATTAAATAAATAATTAAATTATTTATTCAATTAAATTAGTCGACGGATGAGCTGAGAATCTTCAGGTAATGCAACAACAACAACGTAAAAAATTAAGATTAAATCACCCATTGTAGGGGCGAGCAGTAAAAAAGAAATAACCCGTATTTTCAAAAGTATTTTTACAGTGTTTCAAGACTTTAAAATTTACAATCTTTTTGTGTAGGGTAACTGACTTAATTTCGGCCACCTTTTTTTATTTTTTTGAATAAGTTTTTTTTGGCTTTGTCAATCAAGCCAAAATTTGGCCTAAAAATTAAACAATAGCTGTTTTTGTTATTCCAGTGCAAAATTTGAATATTTGTGTTACACTTAAAAATCAGTGAAGGTTTAAACTTTTTTTTTAAAGTGGCCGAAATTAAGGCGCGTGCCATTTATTTCGGCCACCTACAAAAAACTGGCCATAACTATTGCTTAAACGAACAATAAAAATTTTTAAAGGTTGCAAATTTACCCTTAGGTATTGTTCTTGGTACATATAACTTGATTTTTCCCGTTTGCGAACTTTAATACTTATTAGCAAGACTTTAAATAATGATCTCAAAACCTTAAAAAAACAAGTTTTAATAATTTGTATTTTTTGTTCAATTTTTATTTTTGTTTAAAAAAACGTCAAAACAAAGTCAAACAAGCAAAAAAATTCTTTATAAGTACGGTAGTACAATGATATTTAAAAACAGCAAAAAAAAGCAGGTTCTTTCATCTAAATTTTAAGGTGGCCGAAATTAACGGAATCTTAAAATGCGCAGTTAGTTAAACGCATTGCAAAATAATTTTGAAGAAAATATCAAAACATGAAAATTAACAACTTTGAGCCTTAAATAGAAGATATTTTAAGGTTATATATTGCTTCGTTTTAAATTTGATGCAGTTTAAACACAAAGCAAAAATTAAGAAAATCATAAAAAATTCACTTTTTGTATGAAAATGTTGATAATGTAGAATAATAAAAATAAAAAACTTTTGTAAAAACACTTTATTCAACATTAATCCAGTTACTTTAGTGCTAGTTCTTTTGTGTTTTAAAAATAAGCAAATTGTCTAACACCCTAAACATAGATGTTTTTGGGGGGGGGGGAGAGAGGGCACACCCCCCCCCCAAAACCGAAAAGGCCCGGGGGGCCCCCCCCCCCAAAAAAAAGAAAAACAGAAACCCCCCGAGCCCCAACCCCCCCCCCCCCCCCCCCCCCCCCCCTCCCCCCCCCCCCCCCCGCCCCCCCCCCCCCCCAACACCCTAAATTGGTGGCCGAAATTAAGGCGTGGCCGAAATTAAGTCAGTTACCCTACATGTAGCAAATGACTGAAATTGAAGCTTATTTGCAGTTTTTACACTTAAGAGTGATTTCAGATGGCTAAGTTCAGCATTTCTGTTGCATTTTGTCGTTTATATTAGCAATTAAATCACAAATTTAATTCATGTTGAAATAAAATAAAATTATAATGAAACTATAATATATAAACCGCAAAAAATCGATAATTATCTGATGATATAATTTCAGCCTCTTCTATCCTAGACTTCGACTATAACTCTAGAGATGGCGTTCGAAGCGCTCGACGAAAATCCTGAACAACTCTTATAATAGTTAATCGCTGGCTTCTAAAAATCACATGTATCATATCGTCATTACTTTGGCAAAATGAGCCCCATTTTCGTATAAAATATTTGTGACCGTGACTCATTTTGGATTTTTAATACAACTCTATTCAGACCTGTGCACTGCCCCCCCCCCCCCCCCGGGGTTAAAACGGGGGGGCAATTCCAAAACGGGGGGCACGGGGGGCAATAAAACGGGGGGGGGGGGCAAGCAGGGGGGAAAGAAAAAAAAGAGAAAAAAAGGAGAAAAAAAGAAGGGAAAAGGGAAAAAAGGGACAAAAAAAGCGGAAATAAGGTAAAAATAGGTCTAAAATGGCTTAAAATACATTGAAATAGACTAAAAACTGCAAAAAATTCGCGATGATGGCGTCATCATCGGTCAACAATGGCGTCGTATTTTTAGGGTAGTTTTTCATTTTTTGGCGGGGGGGAGGCAATAAAACGGGGGGGCAAATCCTCCAATAAAACGGGGGGGGGCATTTTCAGACCGTGCACAGGTCTATTTACTACAGAATGAGTCATAGTCACGTGTATTTTATAATGGCAGTGGTTCATTTTGCCGTAGTGACGGCAATATAACCTGATTGGCTTCTAGGTATTCTTGAATTAGTTTTTCGTGGGGTTTTATCTCCTGCTCTTCTGTCAACTCGGGAACTGCGGACTGAGTGACGTCATTTCGAGCCAATGGGCTTGTATGTACCGGTACCTGTAAATAATATTATTAAAACCAAATAACAATTATATAGTTTTAATTATTTTTTATAATTCTGAAGATTTTTATAATAACGTAATAGCTTCGGTTTTAATAAATACGTAAGTATAGGCACCTTGCACTGGAACTCGGTTTATACATGAAGTATGCAATAAACTAGCGAATCACCATAATGGATAATTACCGTATCTCCTACTTATCTTTCGTAGTATGCAGATCAACCGATCGAAATTTCGCGCGCTTTCGAGGTTAAAATCATACATGGGCACGGCGCACGGGGGGTGTTGGGGGGTTAACCCCCCCCCCAAATTCTGAGAAGGGGGGTTTAACCCCCCCTACTCAGAAGTGGGGGGGGGGAGAAAAAGTTAACCCCCCCTCCCCGGATTTTGGAAAAATGAAGAAAAAAAATGTCTTTAAAATGACTTCTAACTGTCTCCAAACTTAAGTTTTGAGGTCAAAATGAATGTTTTAAGCAATAAAAAGTTCAAAAATGCTATAAAAAGATCTTTTTGACCTAAAATTAGCGTTTTTTACCTATTTTCCCTTCAAAATCGAAAAACGATATGGGTAAAATGCACTCCAGAAAAAAAAAACGATATGGGTATTTTGCGTTTCTCGGATTTTAACCCCCCCCCCCTAATTTGGGGTTTAACCCCCCCACTCCGGACCAACTTGCCCATGTATGGTTAAAACCATAATAAAAAGTCTTATACTAATAAAAAAGGTGTTACTTGTTCGTTGATTTGTTCACATCGGGGAGACCAAGCCTGTTTTTGCGCTCCAAAACTGCTCGTGCGGGACCTAAATAGGAATAAAAAACCTGAACCACATTTACAACAAACAATGGAATAACACTAATTAATAGCGCGGGACCTTAGCGCGAGTGAAAAAAACTACTATTATACAGGGACGTAGCCAGAGTTTCATTTTGGGGGGGGGGGCGGATTTTAGAACAAAAAAAAATTTCGGGGGGGGGGGGTCCGCCTTCCCCCCGAAATTTCGGGTGGGGGGGCGAAATTTCGAAAGCTGTATAATACACTGTTTTTGGCCTAATAACGTATTATCTAATGTTTTTAGCGGTAAAAACATGTTTTCTTAGTTAAAAATTACATAAGCACACATTGACAGAGCCTGGATTTTACAAAAAAGGAATTTAGAGACGTTAGTTTCAGACCCCTTGGCTAAACCCACATTGTAAACCAAAGCACATGAGCAGCATCTCGGCTCCATGTTTTCTGGGGTACCTACCTATATGAAAAAATCCGAGCCAATGCTATAGGCGGCAGGAAAATTTAGGAGGGAGGAGGTACATAAATCAAACAATATGATTGTTTGTTTTTCTTTCTGTGTAGTACTTATTACTTATAAAAATTATTGTACTAACTTTGAAATAACATTAGCATCAGGCAACATAAATAACGAGGTATATATGTATGTATACTATAGAAAGTGACCGCTGAGCAAAGCGAAGCGGAACAAATTTTTGGTTTTGGGGGTCCATTGGGGTACTAAAATTATTTTAAAGTTTGGCGCCGAGCGATTAGCGAGGCGCTAGAAAATTTTGAATTTTTAGCCTCTGAAAACCCCCAAATTTTACTATCTGGCGACCATTTCGGGGGGGGGGCGGCCGCCCCCCCCCCGCCCAACCACTATCCTTATTTTTCCTCCTGTCCGACCGTTTCGGGGGGGGGGGGGCGGCCGCCCCCCCCTGGCTACGTCCCTGCTATTATACCTGCTGGCCATTTTGGCAACAGAAAATTAAAATAACACCAATAAAATTGGTGGTCGGTTATACCCTCCAAAAACCTGGAAGGCTGCCCGCCTATGCTAAGAACTAATAAGACCTATCACTATTAGCGGCGAAAAACGTGGGTGAAAAAAGCAAAAAGCCTTACTCCATGGTTTATTAATTTTCTGTGCATATTCCTCTCAGTGGCAAAGCCTGCATACAGCAATTTTTTTATTTGTTTTTATTTATTTATGACAAAATTTCCCCGTATAAAATAGAAATAAAACGTCATATTTTAGTCGGAAATCAGACCTGTACACGGTCTGGAAACGCCCCCTCCCAAATATTAGTGGCTGTGCCCAGCTCCCCGACCAAAAATGAAAAAAGTACTCGAAAATTATGGCTCCATTTTTAAGTATGACGCCATCATCAATTTTTGCAGCTTTTAGCCTATTTCAATGTATTTTAGGCTTATTTATATCTATTTTTACTAAAATTTTGCTTTTTGTCCTTTTATCTTTTTGTTTCTTTTCTCCCCTGCTTACCCTCTTCCACCCCGATTGAAAAAAAAATTCCCCTCCCATTTCGGAATTGCCGACCCCCAATAAAACCTCTGTGCACACGTCTGGGAAATAATGCTTATACAAATATCTCTCTCTCCCTGGAGAGTGACTCCCTGGAGCCTAAAAACCCGCTCAAACTATTTCGTATGTGGCAACAACAAAATGAGTCAAAGTCCTTATAAAATACACGTGGCTGTGACTTATTCGACAGTTACACAAGCCGATGTGTTGTTTTAAATCTAAAATAAGTCACAGTCGCGCGTATTTTATACGCAGTGTGACTCATTCCGCCGTAATAACCAGGATTTTTCTCTCTTTCTACTATTAATGATGTTCCTAGGTGAGAAAGGGGCGGGGGCAGGGTGGGGTCCACCACTCAGAAATGGGGGGGGGAGAAATGGTTAACCCCCCCAATTTTGGAAAAATGAAAACTTCAAAACTTAAGACTGATTCAAAACTTAAGTTTTGAGGTCAAAATGGACGTTTTAAGCAATAAAAAGCTCAAAAATGCTATAAAAAGGGCTTTTTGACCTAAAATTAGCGTTTTTTACCTATTTTTCCTCCAAAATCGAAGAAGGATTGGATATGGGTAAAATGCACTCCAAAAAAAAGATATGGGTATTTTGCGTTTCTCGGATTTTAACCCCCCTCTCTAATTTGGGGTTTAACCCCCTCTCTTCACTCCGGACAAACTTGCCCATGTATGCACGGGGGGCAACTTTTTTGAAACGGGGGGGGGAAATAAAACGGAGGGCAAGCAGGGGAGAAGAAAAAAAAAGTGGAGAACAAAAGAGAAAAAAAAGAAGGGAAAAGGGAAAAAAGCGAAAATAAGGTAAAAATAGGTCCAAAATGGCTTAAAATACATTGAAATAAGCTAAAAACTGCAAAAAATTCGCGATTATGGCGTCATCATAGTTAAAAAATGGCGTCATAATTTTAGGGTACTCTTTCAATTTTTGGCGAGGGGGGGGGGGACAATAAAACGGAGGGGGGGCAAATCCTCCAATAAAGCGGCGGGGGGGGGGGCATTTCCGGACCGTGCACAGGTCCGCACTCTCTTTTTCTCTATACCTGGACAGCGATTCGCTGGAGCCGAAGGATCCGCTGGAGCTCCGTCCGAAACCGACCGCACCGCCGAAATCGATCTCCACCAGGTCATCCCTGTGCGGTCCGCTCGCGTGCTTCGGCCGCACCGAGAAGGCGCCCGTACCCGGTGTGGACCGGCCCGACACGCCTAGAATTCCCATTTTAACTAAGTCTGTATGTTTGTTTGTCTGAATGTCAATTTAAAATTTAAGATAGGTGAGCATATTTCGCTAACGGTACGATTTATTTAGATGAAAACTAAAATTATTTGTAGCTAATATTATATTCTATATAATCTAATAAAATCTTTGTTAATATCAACCGTACTGTCAGCGAGATACGCCCACGTGCTTCGGTCGCACTGAGAAGACACCTGTGCCTGGCGTTGACCGGCCTGACATGCCTAGAATTCCCATTTTAACTAAGTCTGTATGTTTGTTTGGGTTCCCGGAAATTTCGTCTTCAACATCTCGTCTTTTATAACTCGTCTTCGGAAAACTCGTCTTTTAAACATCTCGTCTTCGGAAAACTCGTCTTTTGGATGCGATTTTGTAAACGCATTTTTCAAAAGATAAGTTTCTCCTTTTTTTAACTAAAACAATGTATTGAAAACCTTTTTTTACCTAAGCCTAAGTAAATGCCAAAAATCAAGCAAAATTTTTATCATGATAAACTTTTATTAAATCATTTATTTAAAAAACTGAGAACCTAAGCCTACGCAAAACCTAAAAATCAAGCAAAACTTTATCATGGTAAATTTGTATTTAATGATGCTTTTTGAACCAAAGAGCAAAAACCTTTTTTTTTTCTAAGCCTAAGCAAACCCAAAAAACAAAGAAAATTTTATCATTGGGCTGGAAACTCGCATTTTTGAAAGTACGTTTACAAAATCGCATCCAAAAGACGAGTTTTCCGAAGACGAGTTGTAGAAGACGAGATGTTGAAAGACGGGATGTAGAAGACGAAATTTCCGGACACCGTTTGTTTGTCCGAATGTCAGTTTAAAATTTAAGATAGGTGAGCATATTTCGCTAACGGTACGATTTATTTAGATGAAAACTAAAATTAATTGTAGCTAATATTATATTCTATAATAATCTAATAAAATTTTTGTTAATATCAACCGTACTGTCAGCGAGATACGCCCACGTGCTTCGGTCGAACTGAGAAGGCACCAGTGCCTGGCGTTGACCGACCTGACATGCCTAGATTACACTTTAATTTAGTCATTTAAAACACTAATAATTCTACACGTTTTATTAGATGAGAAAGATATGGAACAACCCCGTATGCAAGTATAAGCTATGTATTAAAACTATTAATACGTAACATCACTCTTGTGAAAAAAAGGGAGTGCCTCGTCCACAAACTAAAAAAACCAACCAACAAAATTTTTTACTAAAATAGCTTATATTTCTAGGAGTACGTAAATTAAGCATGGTTGCTATTTTGCACGATATTTTGATAAAAAACCACGCCACTTCCATGATAAAAAAAGATTTTGTGTCTTTAAATTTTTCATAGTTACAAACGCCATACTCACCACGAGCTATTAATATCCTTTTAATTTTAAAATTTATTTTTATCACACTTTAACCAGCGACATTTACCATTTAAAAATTTCGTGAAGTAGGTAACTCCTTAAATCACAGACCTTCGAAATGTTCCTCGGAGATTAAATGAGGGGAATTTCAAAAGTGTGGGGGACAGTGGCGTGCATAAGGGGGGCGGGGTGGCGGCCGCCCCCCCCCCTTCGAAATCCGGCGAAGCCGGATTCTTTCGTAAGGGGGTACCCTTACGTTTTTTTGAATTTTGGGAGAGAAAAAATTTTTTCTTTTATATAAATACAGAAGCTTTCCTGATACCTTCCAAAAGCATATAATAGTAAAAAAAAAACAAAATTTTAAATTTAAATTGATACAAATTGGGCAGTTTAAATTGACAATTTATCTTAGTTTTTCGATTTCAAATCGATTATGCCGTTTAATAGTTAAGGCATCCGTGTTAAATAAAGCTACTATAAAAACTATTAACCTTTTATTAACGTTTTAAACACATGTGTTAAATGTATAGGGATAAAAAACCTTAAATTTTGTAATATAATTATCTGGAATCAAAATTTCTAGTATATTTTAGCGCCCTAAATTAAAAATTTTCTCCCCGGGGGGCATTCTGCCCACCGGACCCCCCTGATACGGGGCGCTGCCTCTTGACCCCGCTGGGGGGCTCTCGCCTCCCAAACCCCCAATTTTTGGGGGGTGGCGCCACCAGACCCCCCTTCAGGATTAGTATATACCCACGACCCATAGATGTTTTTGAGGGGGGACAAAGGGGTCCACCCCCCTAGAGCCAAAATTTTGGACCCCCCTAGAAAAAATCCAGGGGCCCTACCTTTGTACGTACCTGAATTTTTGGAGTCGAAGCTCTCGGAGCGACTGCGAAACCCGCTGGATTCCGTCGGAGCAGTCGGCGGTACCCCGTGCGAAAATTTACGAAAAGGCGGTTTCCTGCAAAACATCACTTTTTAACATTATATTTGAAACAACTCAAGCAGTCATAATGTTTCAAAAATATGACGCCTTTTAAATACAAGTTCTAATATAAAGCTGCGGTACCCAAGCAAAAATTTACGAAAAGGGCGGTTTCCTGCAAAACATCACTTTTTAACATTATATTTAAAACAACTCAAGCAGTTATAATGTTTCAAAAATATGACGCCTTTTAAATACAGGTTCCAATATAAAGCTGCGGTACCCCATGCGAAAATTTACGAAAAGGGCGGTTTCCTGCAAAACATCATTTTTTAACATTATATTTAAAACAACTCAAGCAGTTATAATGTTTCAGAAATATGACGCCTTTTAAATACAAGTTATAATATAAAGCTGCGGTACCCAAGCAAAAATTTACGAAAAGGGCGGTTTCCTGCAAAACATCATTTTTTAACATTATATTTGAAACAATTCCCGCAGTCATAATGTTTCAAAAATATGACGCCTAAAATAAGACTTCTTTTTTTACGCTCAGATAGTTAATGTTTCAAAAGTGTAACAGTGTATATAAAGAACATGGCAATGAGTTCCAGGTGTACGCGGTCCGGAGGTATTGGGTTATCACAAAGAAATTCACATTCCCAACACCATAATTTGACCGCATAAATTGTTTTTGCAATTATAAATGAACATTTTCTTTTAATGTATATGCTTGAGAATCCCACCCATTTTTTAGCATGTATATGCTTGAGAATCCCACCCATTTTTTAGCAACTTTTAAAAAAATACCCACTATATTCCGGAAAACTGCCCACCTATATCCCTAATAAGCTAAAACTTTCCCGTAATTAAAGTTTCCGGTACCATGGCATTGTTCCACCGCCCCCCGCGCATATAACGCGTTTTCAAGATTAAAATTAATTTATCCACGTTTGCTTCGTTGAATCAAGGTTCTTACTGTGGCAACCCATATTTTCCTGTGAAAAACTAGAAAAACAAAATTGTTAAATAATAATACTATTCGAAAATATAAATTAAACACCGGACTTACAGCTTGCTCCCCATGGAATAGGCCCTTTTTCTCAATTCTGCCGCGGCGTCCTTGGGCAACAGGAAGTGGCGTAGGTGGTGCTGTTGATCCTTAGAAACCGTGTACAATCGACGCAATAATTATCGGCTATTTTATAACAAAAGTGCTAAACCCTACCCGTGATAATTTGATTTTTAAAATTTTTGCGACAGCGCCAAAATCTGTTATAAACTAAAAGCTGGAAGACAAACACATTTTGTTTTGGTTTTTGAGCTTTCATTTTTGTGCTTTTAAAATCGAAGTGGTAAGTTAGTAATCATTTTGTTTCTTTCTGGATTCCAAAGTCTTAAAATTTTTTATTATTAACAAATAATACGACCTTCGTGGTCTTATTATTGGAAATTTTTCTTTAAAGCGCAAACGCCCTATCTTCCTCTGAGCTGCTGTTGCTAGTGATGATCTCCGGAGCAACTCTGCCCGACCTCTCAAGCTTCGCCTTATTATTGTACTATTTTCATGAATAACTAAAAGAAAAATGCCATAAAATAATTTGTCAGAAAATTTTAAAAAAATTAATTTTTTTAAAACTTATTAAAAATAACAATACATAGTCCTGAAAATTTAAGCAGAATGATTACTAACATAATACTTAAAGTTTAAACAATTTTTAAATGAGAAACGGAGCTTCGAAGATCCACGGGGAGCTCCATTTTAACTGTATTGAGCTTCGGAACACACTATAAATTGGAAACTAAAAAAATCCTTAATATTGTTGAATTGTTCGTATATAACCAGTAGTGATAGGCGGAACGGCGGACCTTCCGGAACCGGAATTGAGATTTTCCCAAAATCCGGAACAGAAACCGGAACTCTAAATTTTGCCCCAAACATCCGGAACCAGAACTGCTTATAAAACTGCGAAGCCCCCGGAACCGGAATTGAGATTTTCCTAAAATCCGGAATCAAAAACGGAATCCAAATTTTGCCCGGAAATCCAGAACCCGCAACTGCCCATCACTAATAACCAGGATAACGAAAGTAAAAAACGCCGATTGTACACCCACTTTTCGCGATGCCAGTGGGGTCAGTCCGTCTGTGTCGGGCCGACCGTCAGAGCTCCCACCCCCGACCGACCCGGACACCGCCTCTTTCAGCAGAGGCGAACCGCTTTGTTGCATCGGCGCGTAGCTGGAGGCCGGACCTAGAGGGCGAGCGCCTAACGAATAGCATCTGGTCGGACGTTCGTGAAACCCTATAAATTATTCTATTGTTAAAGGTTAACTGACTTCAATTCGGCCACCAGTTGGCATTTTTGCCAAATTTATGAAATTAGCTGCGTATAGTATCATCATCATTGGCGTAGTCAGAGGGGGGTCTACACCCCCACTTTCTTTGGATTGGCAAAGGGAAACTTTAGGGTTAGGCTAGGTGGGCAGCCTCACGGATTTGTCCGGAGTGCCTCCAAATTTGAGAGGGGGGGTGTCGGCTTTAGTCGGGATTTTTTGGGGGGTATGTATAACCCCCAAACCCCCCCCCTGCTCACCTATGGCCACAACTCAAAACTACACAATTACACAAAATCGCCGATTTACACATTAAATGAAGCCATAAATTACAATGTACAAAAATATAACGTAAGCTCAAACTACCCACAGTCGCACAGTGCGCTAAATTTTTGTCTAAAATTTTTCAAGAAAAAGGCATAGTATGCCAATGCCACTTTTATCAGATCATATAGGTACGCGACTTTTTGATCAATACCTCCTTACGCCTTTGTTTGCATAGCAATAGTTTCCGCAGACACACAATACACGTTTTTTGCGCGAATTTTTCGCAGTATAGTGCAGGACAAGTCGAATTATTCCCTGGAAAAAAATCTAACACTCTAAAAACTATTGCGCAATAATAAAGTTGTTTAAAAATCACAAATTACCACCTAAACTGCTGCTTCTTCCCCCTGTAGTTGAGGAGTAACAACTATCCGAGTCTGAGTGATAAAATTTCACTTCCTCTGACGTTTGACCTGGAAAAATACTTTTTTTATTTATTTTTTATTCTTTTAATTTTTTTATATTTACCGCTCTACAAACAAACTTAAAACAATGCTGATATAAGCGTAAAAGAAGGAGCTGTAAGCTGTAAGCGTAAGCTGTACGCTGTACCACCTCGCGGCATCCGAGAAATAGCCATCCCCCTCTAGAAATACAAGAACACTATTTTCTAATTTTTTTAAAAATTAAAATATTACACCTTGACCTAAATTTGAAAATAAATTTTTCATAATAAAAAATGCTTTAAAGTATTCCAATAAGAAACCAAAATAATAGTAATTGTTTGGAAAATTATCCTTTCTCTCAGTTTTAGTAACCTCATTCAAATATCAAGACAATAAAGAAATCCCAATATTAGACCAGAAATGTATATTCTGAATAAAACCAAAATATTTTGTAAGTTCTTTAGTTTTAGCCAATTGCATGACAATGTGAGTAACCTTCAGAAATTAACTGTTAAAGAATTTTTGGTCAAAAACCCAGAGCTCCAACAGTAGTATTGTGTTATTTTATTAATAAATATCAATTAAATAAATTCAAAAACACATTAAAAACTACTAAATTAGTGGGTAGTTTACTAAAATTTACCAAGACGTAATAAACCTATAGTTGTACTTTACTTAAATAATATTCCAGTTTTCAGGACTGGAAGATAAATCATTTTGCTGTAAACTCACTGCGCACAAAAAAAAACTTACCTCCGGATCCAGTCGGTATTCCTCCAGGGCCCATTGGAGTGTAGTCTTGCAAACCTCGGTCCGTAGACTCAGCTAAAAACAAAAACCGCTTTTTTACAACAGTGTATAAAAATTGGGTTTAAAATTACACTTTTCTATGCAATTAGTTCTCTACTAAAAACTAATTTAACGTTTGGAAACCCACTCCTAAAAGCAAAAAGGCATAAAACCTCCTGAAACTTTAGGGGATCAAAATATATAATAGGTTAACTCTTTATGTAATTTTTTAAAGTTTAAATCACTCGACTAAAATGTTTGCCACTGTTGTTTTTTAGATTTGCGTAACTCCATTTTTGATGTATTGAGAAAACCACGTTTGAAGTTTTCACAAAATTAAAACTACATGTTACCAACATGTTGAAACTGACAACAAATAAACTTGATTTGTGGAGCCATCCATCAGTAAAAAAATCATATTTATACCTATTATGGTTATTGTACACAATAAGCTTAAAGTAAGCATATGTGGAGTTACTACCTTTTGGTCAACATGAAATGGTCAAATTGGAGTTACACCAATTATAAAATAATAATTTCATATTTTTAATGGATTATCATAACACAGTAAAAATGTCAAAAAACCTTGCAATACTAAGAAAACTTAAACAAAACATAAATAATTACATTTTTTTTATTTTTGTCACCAAACGTCGCTTAATTTTTTTAATTTTCACTTTTTTCTCTAGAAAAAATTCTTAATGCTTATTGGCTTAAAAATAAGAAATAATTTAAAATAGACGTCATACAGTATTTTTCCATGACTTTTCTTAATAAAAAACAGCATTTTTCAAAAAAAACTGCACATTTATAATCAATGAAAAATGGTTTTTAAGTTTTTATATATAAAACCATGCTTAATTAATAAAAAAAAACATTTTTTGAGTGCAACAGCTAAATGTAAAAATGTAGCAGCTCCAAAAATTTAGCATTTTTGAAATAAATTTTAAAACTTTAATGAATAACAAAGTTGCTATTTTAAATTGTTATTTAACTCAATGACCAAAAAACGTAAGTCTAAAATGTGGAGTGCTATGAGCCAAAAAAACTAACTCCACGTCAAAAAAAGAAGACGTAACTACAAGGTAAACTCCAAAAATAAGGAGTTACAATCTTTTTGTTTTGGAGTTACGAGCTTTTGTCAGATCAAAATCCAATTTGTCAAAAATGGCACATATCAGTTAGTTCTCCACTTTCCAGGCCTCTCCGAGAGCCGGGTTTTTTGCTTAAGGTAGTTTAAAGTATGGGGACAAACATGGTATATACCAATAACTCAATTTCGCCAAAAATGGAGTTACGACTTTTTATCATAGCACTCGCGATTTGATCCCCAGCACCCAACTTTTGATCACCACACATTTTGATCCATATCATGATGGCTGGGTAGTTGATTCGCTAAATTTTTGCTTGATTTTTTGCTTTTGCGTAGGGTTAGAAAAACTTCAATTTTACGGCTTATTGCTAATAAATTGCGTTGCTTAAATCCTTTTGTCGTCACACTTTCGGGGATCAACTGCGCGGGAATGAAGTGCGGAGGATCCGAATTCCCTAAAATCTTTTCTTACCCAGTACTGGAGATCCCATTTCTGTGTAGTCCCCTTCCGAGCTTGGCGGGTCCTTGGTTTCGACCTCGCCCGCCGACATCTCCACGTAGTCCGACATGCCTTCCAACCCTCTTTGACTGTCCGCATTTCCGCCTCTTTCTTCCTCTTTTCTGTCGCCGACCGTTTTATCTAAGGAAAAAGGAGGAAGGTGTTATTTATTTATGCGAAATGCCTCCGACCTCTCGTTTACCAGACCTGTGCTGCACGGTCTGGAAATGCCCCCCGTTTTATTGGAGGATCTGCCCCCCCCCGCCAAAAAGTGAAAATGTACCCTAAAATTATGACGCCATTTTTGACCTATGATGACGCCATCATCGCAATTTTTTTGCAGTTTTTAGCCTATTTCAATGTATTTTAAGCCATTTCAGACCTATTTTTAACTTATTTTCGCTTTTTTTGTCTTTTTTTTCCTTTTTCCCTTCTTTTTTCTCCTTTTTTTCTCTTTTTTTTCTTTCCCTCTGCTTGCCCCGCCCGTTTTATTGCACCCCCCCGTTTCAAAAAAGTTCCCCCCGTGCCCCCCGTTTTGGAATTGCCCCCCCCGTTTAAACGCCGGAGGGGGGGGGGGGCAGTGCACAGGTCTGCGTTTACTGTCCGCACTACCGCTCCTCTCTTCCTACTTCAACTGAGAAAAAAAAGAGGAGTTAATTTTTTTCAATAAATTTCGTTTTGAATCGTAAACACATACAACAAAAAACTAACAACTTAACCAGCTTGCTAACTAACTATTCAGTTTAACATTATTGTCGTTACTACGGCCAAATGAGCCACAGTTCGTATAAAATATGTGTGTCTGTGACTCATTTTAAATTTAAAAAGGGATTCTATTCACTACAGAATGAGTCACAGTCTCGTGTATTCTATAATGACAGTGGCTCATTTTGCCGTAGTAACGAGGATATAGGAGAGACGAGGATTGCGGAGGGTTCGAGACGGACGAGACGGGGGAAACATTTTTAAACCATTTTATGTGACGTTACTTAGTTCAGTTACGTACTGCTATAACCGTTTTTACATTTTTTCAATACTATACAAAATAAATTTACTTACATTTTTCGTCTTCTCAATTCCTTTAGTAGTTACCTTCCCTATCTGTTCCAGGTACTTCTTGCATCCAAGGGCATTACAAAAATTTTACTTTTTACTTTTTTGAGGTGGTCAGGAAATCTCCATAGGGGGTTTACAGAACACAAAAAGACTTTTTAACAAGGGGTATTGACATTTACGGTTGGTTAATGACGTGGCAGTCAATGCTTTCCTCAGAACCAGCATCACAACTGTCGCTTGAGTCAGGCAACAATAGTTGGTTGAATCTTTATCCGCCTAGCTCATTTCCAACGCTAATTAAAAAGTTGTAACCAAAACTTTTTCTTCCACTGCTTACGAGTCATCCCATTATGGGGATTTGCATATGGATCATCCCCTTTGGGTTCCTTTACTATTTTACCTTTCAGACTCGTTTTATCCTTTTTTTCATCATCACACTCATTAGAGCTGGAAGTGACGTTTACGAGACCCTCAGACGGTTCAGGCAGATCACTCACGATTTCTATTTTTATACTGGGTATCAAGGTATCTTTTCCACTGGGCTGCTTTTCGGGTTTAACCGCAACAATATTGTTGAGTCAACCTTTCAGAGGCTCGATTTTTAGGTTTCAATGGTGTGAAGACAATACCTTAACAGGCCGCCTTTTTAGGTTCCAGCGTTGAGAATTGAAAAAGACCCTTGGGGCAACATAATGCGCCCTAGGTTGTTCATTAACATCGCCAGCAGGCTCAGCTGCTGCTTTGGAATTTGTTTCCCTTTCGAGGACCTTAGGCGCCAGTGGATCATCGAGACTAAACCGGTACGGCTTGAGCTGTTGCAGGTTGATCCACTCAGGTTTCCATGACACCTGTGGTCCTTTACTCTTATACGATTTAGTTAGAGCAATCCCCTTACTTTTGTCCAGTTGGACTATCTAATAGGTTCCAACCCATTTACTAACAAACTTGGAACAGTCCATGGATTTTATTGCTGGATTATATTTTAACACAATACTATCAACGCTGACCCTTTATTGTGAGCCCACTTATCATAATTTCGCTTTTGTCAAGCTTGGGCCTTGGGAAGTACCTTTTTCACCAGATCACGCGCATGCGTCATAGCAACGCAAGCATGATCCAGATAGTCGTCTTCATAATCCACGTAGGGCGACCGAACCTTCTGATATTTCACATCTAAAGGCACCCGCATATCCCTACCATAGATCAGATAAAACGGTCTCTCCCCAGTGGAGTTCTATGGTGCTCAATTATAAGCGCTCATGACAAATGGAAGCGCAAAATCCCAATCATTGTAATGATTGTTACCATAGTGAGACAACATATCGCATAAGGTGCGATTGAACCGCTCCATCAACCCATTGGCTTGGGGATGGTACGGTGTCGTAAATATCTTTTTAGAAGATATTATTTTGCACAACTCAGCGATAGTTGAACTCTTAAAATTAGTCCCCTGGTTTGTTAGAATCTCCAGTGGACACCCATGCAAGGAAATTACACGCTCTAGTACCACTTGGCCAATAGTTTCAGCCTTCTGATCAGGTAAGGCAAAACACATTGCATACCTTGTCAAATACTCGGTAACTACTAGTACATATTTATTTCCTCAAATAGTCTGCGGTAATGGCCCAAGTATATCAATGGCGATTTTTTCAAAAATGTTCCCAACAGGAATCGGAATGTCAAAAATGTTCTTGACCATCTCAGCTCGAGCTGCCTGAAAGTCAGACTTTTGACGCTGACAAGAATCGCAAGTAATGACATATTTTTTGATATCACTATGCATATTTCACCAGTAATATCTCACAGTTAACGGAAGGTGGTCTTTTTGACACCCAGATGTCCCGCCATTATGTCGTCATGAGAAGAGCGCATAACTTCCAGGCATCGCCCCTCCGGAAGGGCGATCCTGTCCGTAAATTGCGGACTACGTCAGCAACGTGGCGAGTGTGTGTGACATAACACCCCTTCCTGAAGGTAATAATTTTTCTTCCATTGGGTCACTTTCTTTTGTATAACTAAATCAGTAGGCAGAGCGTTCTTGAGTAAGAAATCAATGATAGGGGGAACTGGGGGTCCGCCCTCTGTTCACAGAACAACATGGCATTATCGCTCTGCTCCTTTTTCCTGGTATGAGACCGAAGAGTAGGACATACAACAGGAGCATCTGTTACACAAGCAGTCGGCCCAAGCACCACTAAGGCCTGAGCAGGAGGTTCATGGGTCACCTCCTAGGTTACATTTTCCACATTTGGGGTTTTGCTTTTTCCTCCCGGAGCTAAAGTTTTACCCTTTCTACCCCTTCTCTTCTTCTTTTTCTTTTGTCGCAAGTCGTTTTCAAAAATAGTGACCAAATCTGAACCCTTAGGTTCCGAAGGAGGACTAGAGCCTGCGGTTGCAACAGCGGACTTACCCGAGGGCGTGCCAAGCCATGGTGGCTCGCCCCAGGTCGAGTCATTGGCCTGCACTCCACAGCTCCAAACCGGTGGCCCATCCTCCTCCATTTCTTTTCCTGATGGTGGAATTCTAGAAAACCTGTCAACATTTCGGTTTAACTTACCCACTTTATACTTGATTTTGTCGAGTATATTGAGTAAGTAAGTAAGCCCATCTCTTCAATCGATCGGAAGTGCATTTTCTGGACGAGAAGATATGTCTTAGCGGAGCATGATCGATTGTTATAGTGAACTCATGGTCCCACAAATACGGTTTAAAATGTTTCACAGCCACATGATAGCCAGGGCTTCCTTTTCAATAGTAGCATAATTCTCCTCAGCAGAATTAAAATTATGACACGCATAAGCGATAGGGCGTACTCCATTAGAGAACTCTTGAGATAATACTGCTCCAATGCCAGTTTTTGAAGCATCCGTCTCCAGAAGGAAAGGGTTTTGTGAAATCTGGAAAGGCTAAAACCTCTGCGGAGCACAACTTCTCCTTCAGAGTATCCAATGCTCACTGACATTCATCAGTCCAGTAAAATCTCTTCTTTTTCCCCCATTAAAAAGTACAACAGACTAGCGACCTGTGCAAAATTCTTTATAAACCGTCGGTAAAAGTTGGCCAATCCGTGGAAAGACCTTACCTCGGTTTGACTACGTGGTACTTTGAAGTATTTAACGCAGGCAATCTTGTCAGGATTGGGTCGCGATCCCTCTTGACTGACAATATGCCCAAGAAACTCCACTGATGGTCTGCAAAACTCACATTTCTTGGGTTTTAGCTTTTACCTCGCGACTCGTAGTCAATTAAACACTTGGTCCAAGTTTTGGTGTTCATTGAACGTTTTAGAAAAAACGATTATATCATTGATATAAACGAGACAGGAGTCCCAACTCAACCCAGCCAGCACCAACTCCATCAGTCGCTGGAAGGTCAAAGGAGTGTTACACAGTCCAAAGGGGCTCATGAATGCCGTCTTTTCTTTGTCTTTCTCCTCCATCTACACTTGCCAATATCCCGATAACAGATCAAGAGTGGTAAAATAATGGGCTCCTCTCACCCTTTCTAACAAACACTTCATCGATTTGGGGGAGGGGGTACGAGTCCTTTTTAGTCAACTTGTTCAGTCCGCGGTAGTCCACACAAAAACGGTTAGTCCCATCTTTCTTGTGTACTATCACTATTGGACTAGACCACGGGCTCCTAGACTCCTGTATCACCCCTCTATCTTTCATAGCAGCTATTTCTTTGTCAATTACCCATTGTTGGCTCTCAGCCACGCAGTAGGGTTGTTGACGGTGCGGAGGATTATCACCCATATTAATCTTGTGTCTCAGTATAGAGGTCCGTCCCATATCATACGGCCCTGACGAAAAGACATCTCCATTGCGCCGGACAACCTGTTTTATTGCTTCTGCTTGATCGCGAGTTAGGTCTGTTCCACCCAAATCTATTTCCTTCAAAGGGTCAAAGTCATGTGGCCTCAACCCTCTTTGTGATAAGGCTGCAGCCATGTACGCAACAACTCTTGAATTGGTGATCCTCTGGCCGAAGTTGTACATCCTCTACTAGCTCCTCATTCAAAACGTCCGCTTGAACTAACCTAGTTCCCTTATATAATGTGACAGCTTGATTTGTGGGATTCACAACCTTCATTACCACCTGTCCATCTTGGTTCTTAGTTACCACTTTTGCTAGGAGAACCCCTTCTTCAGAAGTGCTTCCAAAGGCGTGTCTATAAGCAAATTGATGTGGTTTAGTGACAGGCATTCGATAGTGGCCCAGAACACTTTTTCGTGCTGCGGGGGCACCTGTATTGTGGCTCCCATAATAATATTTATCCTGGTATGCAGATAAATAAAGGTCGGATTCATATTAATCCGCGCCTGACTTGGTCCTAAGGGAAACCAGATCAAGTCAGAAGTGAAATCAAACGTCACTTCCCTCACTCGGCGCAGTGCACTCGTGCCAATAATCAGGAGTATTGGTGAGGTGGGTTGAAAAAATACATCCTCTTCTATTGGAAGTTTTCCCACCTCTAGCATCACTTTCCCTATGGCTACAAGCTGCACTGTGCCAGATAACGCTAATACACTTTCATTGTTTTTATAAAACATGACCGTGTCCATTAGCATTTTGGCCATTTCTTCATTTACTATTGACACACTGGCTCCGGTATCAAAAAACGCTCTCACATGGAATTCTTTGATCTGGATAATAGCCATGCATTGATAGTGGCGTGTATTTGATGTGGGGAAGGCGTAGTGCTGTGACGGGCAAAGGGAACCTGAAAAGTTCCCCAGCCGGTCACCACTATCCTTCCTCCGTTCGCTCTTTTTTCACCACTTAACCCTAATCACTATGATCAGCATCAGTAACAACGCAATACACCCCATAGCACACAAAGCAGTCATTAACCACCATTCATTCAGGGAGGAGTCAGCAACTTGGAACAAGTTTCGCTCTGGACAACAGGGAAGGTAGCACATAATAATAAAAATATATACATAACTATGTCACCCAAATTAAATCTACGTGTTCCTTTAAACATTTTATAGGGTTTACCAAGCGGCTCCTCCTCCCCATACAGGGGTAATTTCTGGGGCTGCACAATTCGGCTGTCGTACTGTGGATTGACTAGGTCCTGTCTCGGACAGTGTTCATGTTGAGGCAGGTCGTCGTAAGGGTTTGGCAATGCCAGTCGAATGGGCCCCCTGCCGGGTCACAAAAATGGCGGCAAACCCGCGCTATGCCCAGTTACAGGGGGGACCCCTATTGTTTCGCTACCCATTTTAGCCTGCCTCTTAGGTACATGTTAAGGTACTTTACAAACTGCTAATACTTTGATATAAACTACAGTGATAAAACCTAATAGATATAGGCTAAGTGCTTTTTAGTTTGCTGATGTAAATATGCATGCCATGAGTCCCTAGGTATAGCTGTTATGTATATTTAGGAAACTCAGTGACTTTATGTTTCAAAATTATTTTGAGTATATAAGTAAAATGTTTTCCTAAGATTGTATGTAGAACCTTCTAGAACATTCTGGAAAGTGAGGTCATATTACCTAATGCTCATTGGCTAAGAACTTTCTAGAAACTTCTGGAAGCATGCTTTTCTGGTATATAAATGGGGCCTGTTAGCTCCTAATTACTGGGTATATTTGACTTTCTTTGTGCTTTGCCATTACTGCTCTGGCTATATACTGCCTGTACTATACTGCTGCTTTGCCTTGTGTTACTTGCTACTGCTGCTGTTTATCTGTTCCTGTTAGCAAATAAACCACTGTTGTGAAATCCTTTTGTGTACATCGCCACTGAAAACACAACAAGGATTTACTGACATGACAAGCAAGATCTTTCATTGTATTTGGTACTGTTGCTGCTACCTTCTGGTTTGACACCCAGATTACCCAAAATGCCGACTTATTTTCTGCTGTAATTACAGTCACTTGCAAAAATGTCCGAAACTAATGAACTGATAAAGCTGCTTCAAGAGCAAATGGAGATCCAGAGAAAAGAAGCAGAAAGGAGAGAATCACTTCTTATGGATGAACTCAAGCAACTGACAGAAACACTCTCAGTTAAGGGTGTTTCTGGTTTAGTAATAGGGGCCTCTCCAACCTTCGGAGATTACTACAGCGCTTGGATGAAAAAGGGCTGAGATGCCACTTAGAAAAATGCATTTTTGCACTATATATTTGGGCATATACACACCAATACTTGGGCCATATCCTCTCAAATCACGGCATTGCCAAGGGATCCAAAGTGGAGGCAGTACTCAAGATGCCTCCTCCCACTGATGTTGCCAGTCTCCAATCTTTCCTGGGCTCAGTGCAATTCTATGCCAAATTCCTGCCCAACCTCGCTACAGTCACTGAGCCACTGCACATGCTTACAAGAAAAGGTGTACAATGGCGCTGGGAAGCAAAGCAACAAGCTGCTTTTGCAAAATTGAAGGATCTTCTATGCAGTGAGAACCTGCTTGCTCACTTTGATCCATCCCTGGAACTTGGGATTGCTTGCAATGCGTCAGAAGTTGGGATTGGTGCAGTATTGTTTCACCGCTACCCTGATGGCAGTGAGCGCCCTCTCGCCAATGTATCAAAAACGCTGACAGAAACCCAGCGCCGGTACAGCCAAATACAGAAAGAAGCCCTGGCCATCATTTACGCCTTACAGAAATTTCACCAATTCCTATATGGAAGACGCTTCATTCTGGTTACCGATCACAAACCTCTGCTTGCACTGTTTGGGCCACACAAGGGTACACCTGCTCTGGCTGCTAACAGATTAGCCAGATGGGCCTTGTTCCTGAATCAGCATGCATACTCCATTGAACACCAAAAAACTTCTCACCATGGAAATGCTGATGCTCTAAGTCGTCTGCCAGCTGGACCAGACACCTTCTTTGACAAGGAGGAGGATGGAGTAGATGTTGACACTGTTTGCTCAATCAGGACCATTGGATTACAGCTGAAGCCAACTGACCTTGGAGTCTGGGCTAAAGAAACATCCAAAGATACAGTCCTGTCTACAGTGATGCGGTACACTAGAGAAGGATGGCCAGCTCACTTAGCTTCTGATGAAGATTCCACGAATACTCCTAACAAAGACACTGATGAGGACACCCCTATCAGTGAGGGCTGCTCTGTGAAGAATTTCAAGAAAATAGCTAGTTACCTAAGTATTGCCAGCGGGTGCCTACTTTATGGGTCTCGGGTAGTAATCCCTTGTCATTGCAACGACAAGTCTTGGAGCTGCTTCATTTTGGACATTTTGGCATGCAGCGTATGAAGCAGCTTGCAGGCACTGCAGTCTACTGGCGAAGAATTGATGCTGACATGATAGAAGCATGTCATCTATACACCTCTTGTGCAGAACATCAAAACAAGCCATCAAAAAGGATTTCACCCCTGGATGCTACCAGAAAAACCGTGGAGCCGACTACACATTGACCATGCTGTTAATTTCATGGGAAAAAGCTGGCTGGTCATGATTGATGCTTACTCCAAGTATCCCTGCATACATGCGACAAGTTCAACTTCTACAAAAGCTACTACCAACCTGCTGGAAGAAGACTTTGCTCATTTTGGTTACCCTCATACCATTGTCTCAGACAATGCTACTGCCTTCACATCTGAAGGGTTACAGCAGTGGTGCAGGAAATGAGGAATTGTACACTTAACAGGTGCGCCATATCACCCTGCTACAAATGGAGCTGCTGAACGCCTAGTTCAATCTTTCAAGCAGGCTCTAAAGAGATCATCTTTGGCACCAAGGATGGCACTGCAAGAATTCTTGCAACATTACAGGCGCACACCTTTGCCTACTGGATTTTCACCCAGTGAATTGCTAAATGGACGTCAGATCTGCTGCAAGATTGATGTCCTACTGCCTTCACCTCCGCACTTGGCTCAAGGAAAGCAAGCCCAGTTGGCCACAAAGTGCCAGATGAAGGAAAATTCTTCAGCGCAGATTGCTAAGATGTGGTCCTATTCTGTGGGAACACCTTGCTATGCCTTGTACTGTGGTCCAAAACGTGACAAGGATCCACGTTGGGTACCTGCAGTGGTCACAAAAGTGTTTGGATCAAGAAGTGTTAATGTCAAGGTTTGCCCCTGTGGTCCAACTTGGCGCAGACACCTGGAACAACTCTGACCTCGCTATGGAGTTCATGAAGATGAGGATCCTGGAGAAGCCCCTGTGCAAAAAAATAAAACTGCATACACTTCAATTCCAGAGCTAAGAGACTTGGAGTATAATGAACTGCCAGCAGCTAACAAAAAGAGGAATCCACGCCTACCAACTGGAGATGAATATGGGATTCACAACCCTCGCCGCCTCAAATGAAATCAGAAGCAGAAGACTAAGACTTGCTGTAATTAGACTGATCGCCTTTGGTGGGATAACCTCAGGCTGGCAGGGAGGTGTTAAGGTACTTTACAAACTGCTAATACTTTGATATAAACTACAGTGATAAAACCTAATAGATATAGGCTAAGTGCTTTTTAGCTTGCTGATGTACCTATGCATGCCATGAGTCCCTAGGTATAGCTGTTATGTATATTCAGGAAACTCAGTGACTTTATGTTTCAAAATTATTTTGAGTATATAAGTAAAATGTTTTCCTAAGATTGTATGTAGAACCTTCTAGAACATTCTGGAAAGTGAGGTCATATTACCTAATGCTCATTGGCTAAGAACTTTCTAGAAACTTCTGGAAGCATGCTTTGCTGGTATATAAATGGGGCCTGTTAGCTCCTAATTATTGTGTATATTTGACTTTCTTTGTGCTTTGCCATTACTGCTCTGGCTATATACTGCCTGTACTATACTGCTGCTTTGCCTTGTGCTACTTGCTACTGCTGCTGTTTATCTGTTCCTGTTAGCAAATAAACTACTGTTGTGGAATCCTTTTGTGTACATCGCCACTGAAAACACAACAGTACATGTCGCACTTCCTGTAAGGGAGCGTCATGCCGACGCAGATGGTCAGGGTAATAACCAGCGGGATGTGAGGCGGGCCTACGCATGGCCACAGCCTTGAGTAGAACATACGTTTCTTTTGCCAACTAGTCATGAGTGCATTTATGCTCGGTAGCTATCATGACCAAGGGCGCGGGTTGCCTCTCCGTTCTTGATGGATCTACTTGTGATCTTGGTGTCTTTTCTCTTGTTTTAGGTGTTTTTACCTTTTTTGGTTTTGACGCCTTTTTCACGGAGGAGGCCCCTTTTTGCATGGGTCCTCCCTTTTTTGGAAACATACGTCGTATCAACTTTGGAGACACAGACTTAGAAAGCGACAATGAGCCACCTGATGGAGGACCAACTGCTGGAGATGAAAGTGGAACGCAATTGGTACCGGTGAGCCTATGAGTCGGCGCATTCAATTGCGACTCAGTACCAATCTGCCACTGCAATGGTATTTGAAAACCGGTTGTCTGGTCTCAAGAATGTCCCTGCTCGCCTTGAGGAGAAAACAACTGGTGAGGTTCATATGTTTCTCTCTGTTCCCTATGCTGCAGTACCCATTCTTGTCATTTAGCTGGGGGACGTGGTGGGGTCGGCGACCACTCCCCAGCATGTGCCAAGCGTTCCGGAGGTTGAAACCTCGGAGGCCACGGCCTCCTGTGTACATTCGTTGACTTACATGGTGGCGCCCTTTTTTCTGGGTCGCCTCGTTCCTCTTCCAATGAGGAACCATGCACATCAGCCCAAGTCATCGGAGGTCAGAGGGGGAGGACAATGAAACCTGTATAAGTCCTCCTCGTGATAGACGCCACGACTAGTGGAGGGCAAATCCTCCACCTGATCTACAGGCAATTGGCCCAATCTATGCGGAATTTCAATAAGGGGTTGGAGTTTCCATTGGGGCTCACTAAAAGTTGAGGATTCGGGCGGGGGTCTTGCTTGGCCAAAAGAGGGCGCCTGTTGCCTCAGACTATCTTCCGGCGCCATGGGCCTGCTTGCCCGAAAACAAAAGACCCCAGTGTCCAACCTACCTTGGGCCTGGGTCATCAACGGTTGGCTTAACAGAGCCCCAGGTACAGGGACTTGCAGCACAGACTTCCCCCGACGCCATTAATACAGCATTGTCATAGCCGATTTCCATAGGGGTCGGTTGATCCCATTCTATTCGGTTTACCCGTCTCATCTGCCGATTAATTAACAGCTCCTGAAGCTTCCGCTGGGCTTCAACATCTACCTCTGGTCTGGGTCAGGGTGTACCTCATTTCAGTCCTGCTTGCTTAGCCCAGGGCCCAGTTACAGCAGCTAACGCGTTATAAGTCGAACTAGACTGAGAGTGGAGATTATACTCTTCGATTTCTCCTTCTTCAGGTTTCATTTGGTCCCTGACCAAATTATCCGGAGGTACCGTCCCATACTCGTGAGCAGGAAACCTAGGTTCCATCATTCTGGTAGTTCTGGTTCCGGTGGAGGGCCAATATGTTGGTTCCCCACCTACATCCCATGGCCAAGCGGCCCTTCTTGCCATCAGCAACGTCCTTCTACTAGAGGTTGCAGCAAACGGAGGTTCTGGTGAATGCGGTTTCCTTTGTTCTGGCATGGGTGCCCTGCCCAACGCTTCCATGCATAATTGGCGGAACGCCTCCCTGAACTCCTCAGCCGTGACCCAACGGTGTGTATCAGGGTCAATCTTGGCCAGGGGGTTCCGGAACCGAAGGTGGTGCCATAGCGTATCTAGCTTCCTTTTTGACGTGTTACAACACCATTTTCTTAACAATAAGGCGGACTTCTTCCTCTTTCCGTTTCTCCTCCTCTCTTACTCTTAGGGAATGTACCATTTCAGCCAGAGACAGAATTTTTGGCGGTAAGCCTTTGTTGGGAGGCGCGCGTTCATCTGAGTTGGCCACAGGTCCTTTTGTGGCAGGAGGCTCCACGACAGCCAGGGCAAGTACTTCCTCCCTGTCTCTGACTTCGACTAGTTCCAGAGCCTGAGGCTGGGGATCAGCTCCGTCCAAAGCTTGGGGCACAGCCTCCGCAGCGTATTCCAGTTCCATAGGCTCCCCCAAAAGCAGAGCGACATCCCTCTTACCTTTTCGCGCACATTTCTCCTCTGTCAGAGGCTGTATTGGTCGTGGATCCCGACCCGCGGCTCTTTTGAACCGTTCTACCCTTTTGCAGATCCATTCTAACCAAGAGGCTGTCATAGAAGGCTGCTCAACTGGCGGCGCCTCCTCCTGGTGTATTTGGACTGTCAACTCTTGCGGAGGCTGTGACCCATGCAATCGCTGCTGAATTAATTTTTTAGCCTCCTGGACATTCACTGACTCTGGGCGTTTGCGCCAGGCCCTCGCCAAGGTGGCATTACATTTATGCCGCGCTTCTAACTGGGCACGCTTATACTCCTGATCTAAAATTGTGTTCTCATAATTGCTTTCGTGCCGCATACACTTATCCGTGGCCTCAAACACTATCAATGATTCGACATGCTCCACAATACCCAGATCCATACAGTGAGTAGACTGACAATGCATTAATCGATAGTACGCTCGCAACAGCTGAATTGGATAATAAGGGTATCTAGTCCTGGGCAGATCAGTCACACTGTTCGCACGAGCAATTTCCTCATCAATAGTAATCCCTGGGAATGCGTAACTCCCATCGGGGTTTCTGTCCATAGCCTACCTTCGCCACTCCTGGTTGGAGGCTACCATGGCTCTACGCAGAATAGATGGGTGCAGAGGAGAAAATTTTCCTTTCCGCACAGCAGTTCAAACACCCCAAAAATTGGCAGACACCCAATGGGTGGGGGTCTCAATAATAACCGGTCGTCCTTTACAACTGATGACAATTCTATACCCACCACCACAAATATTTGTCGGCCGATGTAGACAGAACAGCTGAGTTTTATAATAGTAGTTTACCTGCTGGCATGTCGGTCTTGTGTTGGAGTGGTAGAAAATTCCATGGGGAACACGCTCACCAGTAACTCGCACAAAATGGGGTCTATTTAGTCAAAAAAGGTTGGGCTCCAATTCTGCAGGTAAGCGAGGTACCCGCTGCTCAATCTTGCACTCAGTGTACCCATGCGACCGAAGCCGCCGCCTTTCACGCCGTCTTTTAGTAGCAGCAGTCCTGGCTTTAGAGTCCTTTAACGGCCAAACTGTTAAGTTAGGGCGCATGTCTGGAAAATTTGCCAGTGATGGAGGCGACGATTCTCCAAGGCCTCTGTGCAACACTGTTCATGTTCCTCCCATCGCGTGGAACGATACTGTCACCCTCTTCTAGGCCTTTTGGGTGACTGATAGTCAGGATCCATGTCCCAATGTTGACACTGTTTTGGGCAGCCCGGCCCCAATGGAGGAACTGAGCTATAACGCGGAACTTCAGGAGCCACCACCGGAGGTCTATCCCTTCTGCCAGGTGCTACCAAAAACCCTTGTGCGTAGTATGTCTGGACTTGTGGTACTTGCTTTCGATACCATCTGTACCATTTATTAGCTTCCTGCTCCAATTGTGACTCGCAAATGCCCCCACTGGGCCTGCACCCTCTCAACGGGTGAGAAGCATTACATTTAGTCAAAGGGGTCAATAGAGCTCCCTGAGCTGTTAACCTCATCTTCATCAGAGGACGAGTCCACTCCCTGTGGAGGTAGTTCATGCGGTGTCATGTACCACACAACCCTGCAAGTTCCAGGTACTTCTTTCCCCGGTTTACAGTATGCTCCAGGCCGAAGTTGGCACCTAACCTCTCGACCCAACGCCTTCTCTGCGAATCATAGTACCTATCAGCTTGCTCACGGTTTGCTGCCATATTGCGGTTGTAGGCATATGGATCTATCTTATCTTCTATGGGAACGTGAGGACTACCGGGTGCTTCTGGAAGTACATCCGTGGTGTACACTTCAGAGCCGAGACCTTGGTCGAGGGTCCTCAATAACATCGTCCTCATCTCCCATACCGGCCCCTCCGGCATCTTGGCTCTCAGCGGCTGTCAATAATTCCGCACTAACAATGGGAGTCATATAACGCAAGCCCCTTTGCGACATTAACCGGGGGGGGGTAAACAATTGAAAAACGGTTGGCGCAATTATACTGCCCAGCGAAGATATGGTCCTGCACCTGAGCAGCTATCGGGGCATTGGTTTGGTCGAGCACCTCTACACTTACATACGAACACAAATCGCCGAAAGCAAAGGAGTGAGACACGTGGGTTAGCAGGGCAGCCTCGGTAGGCTGAGGTTCCCCCTCATTACTCACAAGACTCCCCCCTTGCTGAAGACTGGCATGTAGACTGCTAGATCATTTGAGTTGATTCTGCCTTGGTCCTGGATCTTCCGGAGGTGGTTCAGACATAATGAAGTTGCTTATTGGAATTTGTATGGAACTAAAATAAGGCACACAATTTAATAACGTTGGTTGTCCCTAGCTATTACAGCCAGGATTTTGTGAGCCACCTATTTGAAAACCTGTCCCTGGGGACCCCTGCGTATCAGTGTTATTTAACTGGGGTCCCACACGAGGGACATTCCTCTTCCACCAGTGCTCTGCCCAACTGTGCCCGATGCTGCTCCGGTTTTGTTAAAGTGGGAGGCAGTCGGTAACCACAATGCGGACACGGCCTTGTTTGTTGCAGGGGGTTTCTGACCCCGCGAATTATTCAAGTTTGCAGAACTATTACCCAGAATAGGAGGACCTTGGTTATTGGGGTTAGCACCGTAGTTATCATGTCTAGGGTACTGCCCATAACCATATCCTCCTTGGTTATTCTGATAATTTTGTCCTCCATATCCGCCGCATCCTCCGCAGTACCCATAATTATTGTTGTAACCGCCACGTCCTCAGTTGTAGTTAGAGTACCCATAACCGCGGTAATTCCCACAATTACCCTGGTTCTGGTAACCATAATTTCTGGACCATCAAAAGGAGCGGGAGACCGGGTATCCACCACGCCCATGGCTCGCAGCCAAGTGAGGGCAGTCATGTCAAAAATGCCCTGGTTCTCCACACTCGTTACAAATGGGCTGACTGTCATCAGTCCATAAGCCGCCACTCCACTGTCATGGAAGGGTTTGGTTCAGATCTTGCGACAGCCAGCGGTTCCAGTTCCTCTATCACCGATTCTTCAGCGATCGGTTTAGTTGCCCCAGCGATCGGTTTAGTTTTTGCACCCTTCTTTTTTGGATTAGGTGGGTCTATTGCCGCATCAGGGGAATCCCAGCCTAAGGTGACCGCGGCCGTTACACCCCAAAACACCAAACACCAAAAAAAAAACACCACCACCCACAAACACCCCCCCCACCCCCCCCCAAACAAACCACCCCCACCCCCCCCCCCCCCCCCCCCCCCCCCCCCCCCCCCCCCCCCCCCCCCCCCCCGCCCCCATGATTATGCTTTTTAGCCTTGATGGCGTCTTCAGCCATATTTGCAAGCTTCAAGGCTTTTTTGTAATCCTGAAGCCGTTCACGGACTCCCAGCTGATCCTTGATCACCTGTAGGAGTCCACCCCAAAAATAACAAATACAGTTCTCATTCCATTGACGCGAGCTATATAACGTTGCAGGGAACGCAGTCCAGACTAGTTCCGTGATCTTAGTCAAGAACTCCTCGAGGGTTTCACCAAACTTCTGGACACAAGCGTGTAATTTGTCAAGTACCGTTCTGGAAATGTTATTTACCTTTTTTAGCATTACTTCTGACAAAAGCTCGTAATTCTCTCAGATATGAAATGGAAGTTGATCATACTTATCCTTCACCACCCGGTCTAGATACATGGGGATAGTAAATATGTGATCTTCCCGTGGTATCCCCTAGAGTCATATGCTCATCAAACTTTCAAAGCCACGCGTCAAACGGTATACCGGACATTTTTCCCATGAAAGGTTGAAGCTTTTTGAGAAAAGCGCCACCCAAGTCTGGACGGACCAGTTGTCGGCGTCCCAGTGCGACGCAAAAGTGTCGCCGTGCGTTGGTCCCCTTTGTCCCCCGGCGCCCCTTCGCCTCCTGCGTAATTATTAAATATTTTTATCCCCTCCCCTTAGCTGCACAGGCAGCTCGTCGCTCTCACGCCCGGGTGGCTCGCCTCACTTACAAACCGACTAAGTCGGCGGTGAAAAGGCGGTCGTACTTAACGCTCCGCAGGCCGCTCAAAATTCATCTTTGGGCTCCTCATTTTGCACAGGCGTGTAAAATGAGTAATCACTCAGCAAGTAGCCGGTTGACCAGAGTGGGGATTACAGCGTGTTATTAAATACAAACACGTGGCTTTTGTTTTCAAAAATTCCGCATATATAAGTGGCGCGGTTTCGCCAAAACGTTAGTTTAAAAGTTTTCTTTGACTCGACTGGAACAGCCTCTCAACCGGAATAGTTTTCAGAAGAACTTTATGTACCATTTTTGAAAGAGGGTTCCGAAAAGGAACCCTCTAAAATCTTTTGTGTTCGCTTACCCCCTGGGTTGTCCGGGGTTGGTTGTGTCCCTTCGACCGAGCCGAGTCGGCGGTTGCAGTATAACCGTCCGGCATTATTTTTGTGTTCGCTTTCGGCTCTCCCCTCCCCCATCTGTTAATCTTCGGGCAAATTGGTGGAATTTTATCGACTCTTCGAGCCCCCCTTCAGAGAAACCGCGCCAACTAGCGCATTATGCGACGTTGGTAACTTTTTATATCCGGATCAGTTTGCGGTTTAATCCCCCCTAGTCGCCCGGCTAACACTTGCGGATTGGTGGAGTAACGATCGTAGTCCAGCTCAGGTAAAATGGCCCACCGTGGCTTAGTCGGTCCGTCTGAGTTTGAGCTAGTCAGT
The DNA here is from genome assembly GCA_030248175.1 of Microlaimidae sp. YZB2_3. NCBI lineage: Eukaryota > Metazoa > Nematoda > Chromadorea > Desmodorida > Microlaimidae > Microlaimidae sp. YZB2_3. The sequence goes on from JASAMX010033719.1 coordinate 40,117, forward strand.
ACTAGCTCCGTAAGATTATTTTTGTAGACACTTAAGTTTAGGCTAAAAAGGGTTCCCCTTGAGCTGGTGGTGGTTTAGGTTCTCCCCTATCCTCCCCTTGCTTAAGCTAAGGCCCTCTTTAGGGGTTAGTTTTGGGTTACCCACCCACACCGCATTAAATAGTCTGCCTTTGTGTAGGTTCTCGGGGTAGTAGCCGTTTAAAAGTGCCAAACTAATAAACTGTGTTAAATAGGCTATAAGCCTCCTTTTTGTATTTTCCCCCTTCACTGCCCGCAGCTTCGGCTAACCTAAAAGCGCCTCATCTTTTTAGTTAAGTTCCCACCTAGGCTAAGCACAATCAACATAGTAATTTTATAATTCTTTTTTAGGTAACACAATAGGCTAAGTAAAGTCCCCAACAGGTGCCGTCCGTATTTAGGCTTACCCCACCTTTTCTGTGTATCGTGTACAGGCCTGGTAATACCTTGGTTGGCCGCCAATAAACTTAAATACCGTAAAACCGCGTTTGGCAGCTTAGACGGGAGCTCAGTCGGCTAAACCCCTACTTAGCTCTCGTCAACTAAAGCACTAATTACTAATTGATAACGGATCCGACTGAGTACACCTTTATCTGGCTGGCGCCAAAGACCGAACTTCGCAGCGACAAGCAAAAGCCCGATAGGGCGTAAGTGACAGTTTTTCCAACTCTTCTTCTCTTTTCTTTCCTAGGCGGACAAATGTGCGCCGCAGCTGATCCCCTGCCGAATTTAGGCGCCACACCAGCAATCCCACCAAGTCCTCAATGGATACACGCGAGCCGGAGGCAACGACCTTTCCTGGGTCTAATTTAGCTTTCTCTGTCTCATCACAATCTGACAATAGAGTGGGGCGTACATTTGCATATCCTACATCATTACTTCCCTCAGCTAACCGTTCCAGTAACTCACGTTGCGACGGGAGGGGTCGGCGCGGTCTAGCAAAACCATAGCCTACCTGAGCGAGTCCCTTTCCTCTGGAAACAGTCGCGTTTGCGAGGTCCTGCTTGGCATCCTCTTCTCCCACTCCGCGCCACTCTTCAGACCGCAGCAACCGCCAAATAGGGGGACGAAGATGAAAATCCAGCGCAGCGTGATGCCTTGGAATGGATCTACGTGTGTCTTCGAGCTTCCGTTTTTATGGCCATTTTGTTCTTTTATTCGTCTTGGGAAAGACTTATATTCGTGGGTACGTTTCTTATTCGTATTTGAATGTTGTTTATTGTTTAATTATTTGCTTATTTGTCAAATTGTTTTGAACTTAAAAAATCAAAATTAAAGGTAAACCCAAGGTAGCGGCCACAATTGTTCGTTGGATTTAAAAATGCCCCCATGAAGGTGGAACGATACAGTTAGGATACCCTGTCGGTTTTTGTGTATAAATCGTGTGGTACGTGACGGACAAAAGCGAACTATATGTTAGAAAAAAGGGTATTTTTTTCCGATCAGTTCGGTATCCTTAACATTTTTGGTGGACTATTCCACGCCGAGATATGCTTCGTTAAAAAAAGGCATTTTAAAACAGTTTTTCTCAATTTAACAAAACCAGAGTTAATATTACGTAATAAAAATCTAACTTCAGTTAGATACGTCAAATGTACATGCACACAAAAATTTTCAGCCAAATCCCTACTATTGAAGTTTTTTTTAATTTCGTTTTATTGCTAAAATTGTTGAAATAAAAAATAAAAAGAAGTGATAGTAGAAATTTCGTTAAAAACTTAAAAACTGGCTTAGAATTATGGTACAACTGCTGTGTTAAAAGTTGGGAACAAACTAATTTCTATCAAATGACTAAACTTTCATTTATATTTTTTTGATTTGACGTCAAGAAACTACATTTTGAAACGTTTGTCTAAAACTAACTTTTAAGAAAGAAGTTCAGATGGAGCAGTAACAGAATGGTTAGAGTGTCGGACTCGGAATCCCGGAGCTTTCGGTTCCAGTCCCCCTAGCAATATTTTTAACCTCAAAAAAATTTTTTTTAATTTTTAATTTTTTAATTAAAAAACTGTTCATTATTCAATATTGTATTCAACCCCGAGTACGTGTTTTGAGGTGGTTTTGAGGTAAAACCGATATATAGTCAGAATGCCCCCCAAGGGGGATCGCAACCCCCTTAGTGACCCCGGGGAGTCGAATTAAAAAACGGAGGTAGGATTTGTCATCAGGACTTCCGAAAACCCTCGAGTACATGTTTTGGGGAAAATTGGTGAAATTTTTGCAACTG
>JASAMX010033721.1:0-16914 GCA_030248175.1 Microlaimidae sp. YZB2_3
TGTTTTAGTCAAATAACGCGCGTAAGATCGAACGGACAACAGGAAATATTCGTTTAAAACACAAAAAAATATTCAAATAAATTTTAAATGTTCTAAATTAAATAATTAAAACAAAATTGTAAAAAAAGTTTACTGTAATATAACATATTTTTATTACTTTTATGAATAAATTAATATTTCACAATCGTTTTGATCATGTAAATTAGTTTTTTTAGACTATAAAAAACTGTTAAACTTTTAAATTTGTTTAAAAAAATTGTTTTAGCAATGATTTGGGAAAAAACACAAGGATTTTTGTATCATATTCGTTCCTGCTTTAAGAAACAAAACAAAACAAAAGCGAAGCGTTGTAATTGAAAATCGTACCTACGAAGCGTTGTAGAATCGTACGTACGAATACAAAATAATCGTTAAAACACAAATAAAGAATATTTTAAAAATAATTTTTAAGGCGCTAAATTGAAGTGTCAAAAAAAGCTAAGAATCAAGTCTAGTTTAATAAAACGTAATATTTTATTACTTTTATAAATAAAATAATATTTTAAAAACGTTTTAATAATATAGATTAATTTTTTTTAAACTAAAACTTTTAAATTTGTTTAAAAATATCGTATTAGGATTGTTTTGGTAAAAAACCAACAATTTTTGTTCCATATTCGTACACCCGCCTGGAGAAACGCAGAAAAAAAAGAAGCGGAGCGCTGTTGTAATAATTCCACACAAAAAGTTCAAAAAATCAATATTGTGCAGCTGGTGTGTGTCCTTAATTAACATAATTACCAACATTATTACGTAAAAAATGGCAAGCACTAAAAGACACCTATGACACCTACTACACCTACTACACCGACCGACCTAAGCAACCTAAGCAAAACCTCAAAATCAAACAAAACATTAAATTTAGCTTGATTTTAAGGTTTTGCTTAGGTTGCTTAGGGAAATTTTTAGAAACAAGAGGAGTTTCACCCCTCGGTTGGTCGGTCGGTGTAGTAGGTGTAGTAGGTGTGGTAGGTGTCTTTTAGTGCTTGCCTAAAAAATCTATATGTGAGCACTGAGCGCCTGTGATATATGCGCGAAGACGCCTCTCCGCTCGCTTTCCCTTAATTTTTTCCCGCTCCAAGTCTTTCTGGGAACTGGGATCTGGGATCTGGGAAACAGGTGTGAACACTTGTTTTTGCTGTTTCTGGGATCTGGGAACTGGGATCTGGGAACTGGGAACAGGTGTGAACGGGCCCATAAATAGTGCATTGCACATAAATAAGAATATTGCTGATATAAATGTTATGAATGCCAGTTTTATAATGATTCTAACATTAACATTTAATAGTTTGTTTTTTTGCTCAAATATATAAAAGCCAGGTTTCCTCCATAATCTATCATCAAAGATGTTTGGTGTAATTTAAACGACAATTTATTGCACACTTACGCATTAAATTTAAGGAGTCTTGACAACAGTATGGTCAATTACTGTTATAGTATGTAATTTATTTTCTTTGCTACTCCACAACCTAAATAACATAACAAAAAAACAAACCGCACTTTTTTTGCAAAAAATGTACTTATTTTTTGGTTTTCCAGGTCATTGTTTTCTATTTTTTTTGGCTAAAGTGTTATTAACATTCGCAAATAAAGGTAAGAGATGGTAACGAAAAAAGGAACCGTTATAATAACATAATTTTAGCAAAAATATAATAATGAAAAAAACAAAAAAATTAGATACATTTAGTGTTCCAATTAGGGCACCACTAAGTAGGTTCTGCCTAATTAGTATAGCCTAAACTTGGTTTTTTACTAAAATAATTATGGCCCGGTTTTTGGCGTGCCAATTTTGATATGATTGATTTAAGATTTGGGCCCCATAAAAAGCGTAAAAAAATTTCTACTCAGTCTCAGTGTTCATTTGATGCAAGTTATTCATTCTATAGCGTCATAAATCTAAATTTTTATTGGTTAATTTTTTGAGACATTTGACGCTGAACAACATTCTTTAAATGGGGCGTTTGCGAACAACGTACTTAAAATTAGAACATTCGGAAATCATAATTTTAGCATTCTTCGCTTCGAAACCAATTATGTTTAAGAAATGTAGTTACATATCTTTTTAAAATTAGATTTCATTAGGTACGTCTGGCTTTAAAACAAAATAAAAATAAATGTTTCGGTTTAAAATTTTGTTGTAATGTTTATTATTATCACCCTTTTGTTATAATGTGTTAAGCAAAAATTTATCGAACTGTTTTTAATTGATTGAAAAATGATGTTCTGGTAATTCCTAACTATCCTTTAAATTTTACTAAAACGGGGTTTATAGCCGTGTCAGTATTACTTAAAATAACATAAAATCAAACTATTTCTTTTCTTTCTTATTTGTAGATTAGCATTTAATTGTAATGTATAATTAATTAAAAAATGTATAGCATATAATTAACAGTTCTGTACCCTCAATTATTATATTAATAACATTTTAGTTAGTTTAAAAAATATTTAGTTTGCAAAAAATGAAACAAAAAAAACATTCAGGAGCACAGTAAATCGCAATCGAATTGTATTTCGACACGTGATGTTCCTACACTCCAATAAAATGCTTCGAATCGCCGGCCATTCAAAGCGAAAAAAGATCCGGAGCTCCGGAGTTCCGCTCGTTAAATGAGCGATTTTCAGCATATCTAAGCTATACTTGCATATTATTTAGTGCTTCTTTATTGTTTTTAATAATAGTTTACAAAAATTTTTTAATTAAATAAATAATTGCATTACTCTTTAATTATTCATAAATTTAGTACCAAAATTAGACGAAACTGCGGAACTCCCTGCGGAACATCATCAATTCAGACTGCCTTTAGATTTTATTTTATTGCTTTAGACTGCCCAGTTGAGTGGACTCTGGTAGGTGATAAATGTTTCAAACACTTGGGTTCCGCTGTGTACGACAATCAAACTGAAGCGGAAGAAATCTGCGCATTAATTGGTGGAAATCTCCCGTCAGTTCATTCCCAACAAGAACAAGAAGATCTGGAAACATTTGCGTGTGTATTGTTCTAACTAGTGATGTTTCTATCCTTCGATATTATGGTTCAGAGCTTCGCCATTTACAGCGGAGAGAGCTCTAGAGCACCGGAGCTCCGTCTATTAATTAAGCAACTAAAAGCTAATTTAAGCTTAAAAACTTTTTAAATTACTCTATCTGTATTTTTAGGACTATTTTTATGGTTTTAAAAACCTAGGAGTGTGATGGTTTGGTTTTGGTTTTGTCAATCACGCTTGCGGTGAGTGCGGAATCGTTTGTGGGTGTGGTTGACATGGTTTTGACTAAACTGTCTCACTTCTGGGTATGTTAGTGCAGTCAGGTTGTGGGTTTCAGTTGTCAAATGCGTTTATCTTTTATTTTATTATTATTTTTTTGGTTTCGTTTATGTAAAAGTTACATGGAATTTCAAGTGCAGTTTTAACTAGCTTATGTATGTTTCCTGTTATTTTAACAAAATAAAATTCAATTTAAATCAATTCCGAAATCACCAATTAGTGGTTTTAGTCTAAATATTTTTTTATCTATGACAAAAATCATTAATTTTTTTTATTTTTTATTTATGAATAAAAATATTGTGAAACTTTTGTAGAGTGGATTACACATTTTCATCATTTTGTTTTTTATAAGTTTACCAATTACTGCTATGTTTTTTTTATTTTTTGTAATATACTACAAAAATACACAATTTTGTTTTTTTTCCACGCAAATTTGCCCTGCTACTGCAAAATACTACTTTTTGTTTATAAGATACTTGAAGTCTAAAAATAGGAAATTGGCTTAAGTCTGTGTTAAAAAAAGGATTTAGCGATACTAAAAAGTTGAAATAACATGTTTCAAGTTTTACTTATGGTTACAAATATTTGATTTTCATTGTGTTAAAAAAATTTGACTTTTGGAATACGATGATAATTATTCAGTAATATTTTGTGATCATTTGATTTAGGTGTCTATGGTGCGTGAAGCGGAGTTCACTATTGTTTAAAAACCTTTAATAAAATCTGTTTAATATCAAAAGTTTAAATATTTATTTTAACAATGTTTATTAACTTCAATTAGAGCAAAGAGTCTGTCTTTTACAGTGACGTAAAAGTGGAATCAAATTAAGCCGCTAAAGAATTTAAAAACAGCCAAAATTTAAAATTAGGTTGCTACAGGAATTGAGCCTTTAACCTACAACGACAATTTTGACGGGATATCCATTACACTGTAGACTGAACAGTGTAGGGGAGATAAAATAGTCTTTTGTCATTAGCGCTCTTATTTTTAGATTCATACACAAAAGGGAGATATGGCTTTTTTACTCATACTATGTATGTGTGACAACGGTTTACCCGTGATTGCCTTTTCCTCCGTAACAACCCTAAACCTTCGTACGACCTAAGTCGTACTTAGGTCATACATAATTTTTGAGCGTGATTAGTGCCCAGTGAGCGAGAAAATTAAAATGGTTAGAGCTGTACGGTAGCAATATGCAAATTTAATTAACGGATACAGTGTATTACGTTGGATTAACGTAGGATATAACCATTTCAATTTGCATGCTCACTGGGCATTAATCACGCACAAAAATTATGTATGACCTAAGTACGACCTAGGTCATACGTAGATTTTACCGCGATAGGTTTACGTACGACATTCGTCATACAAAAATACCACCACGGTGAGACGAAGGTTTCACTTTTTTCGTACGAAGGTTTACGGTTGTAACGGGAGAAAAGGTCATCACAGGAACGGGTTAAGATGACTGAATTTCGTATAATTTCTATAAAAGCAGGATTGAAAAAACTCTGTTTTTTAGTTGGTTTAAAAAATCACGCGTCATAACCGCAAAATTTCAATTGATCCTCTTATATCCTCATCCATTTTTACATTGGCAGCCAAACTTAATTTTTCTATAGATAAATTCTCCATTATTGATAATAAGCCTGCTAAATATTTAGGAATAAAACATAAATCCTTTAGAAATAATAAAACTGATAACGAGCTTTGGTTTGGATTAACTGCGAGAACGTGGGATGACAACCAAAATCAGTACAAGGACTGGTATTGGACGGACGGAACTGGAAATTTAGGAAGTTACACGAACTGGAGACTTTCTCCCTCATCAAACGTAATATCAATAAATCTATCTTTTTGTGAAATTCTAGTGATGATATTTTTGTTTATTACGCATTAGAAAAAAAATTTTTTGCGTGGTAAAGGGTTATTTGGCAACAAAAAACTTTGAATGTTGTACTAATGAAATTTTTAAGTCAGTTTGTCAGTTAACAAATAAGAGCTTGTTAATCTTTTAAATCTGTTAGATTTTTAGGTTAATTGTATTGAAAGCGAAAATCAGCTTTGTTTAACTAACTGGCAGAAATTTTAAAATAAAATATGTGAAGAGAGAATCAAAAACTGTCTCATTAAAAACGACAGCTTTGGTCCTGCAAAATATATAAATGAAAAAAAAACACGACTACATAAAAGCACTACAACTGATTTATATTTTTGTTTACCAAATAAACCAAATGAAAAAATATGATATGATCCACACTGTTTTATACAGTGAACGACTCGCAAACAAAATGTTTTTTCTTAAAGTCCACATATGTTAACACCCAACTATTTCACCTTGTTTCTAATTTGTCACGTTTTTCTGCTTAATTACGTATTTTTAGAAAATTTTTCACGGGCAGTAATATTAATAATAAGCTCTATGTCATATTATAGAATACATTATATTTTGATGATCCGTGCACTCTATTAAACCAACAGAGGATTTGGACTGTCACCTCCTGCTTTTACCAAACACTAAATGAAACAAAACACCCAACCCCAAACCCCCAACAAACAACAAAACAAACAAACACCCCCTTTTCGATGCTTGCCACTTTTTAAGAAAAATAAGTACAAAATTACAAATTTTATTTAATTTAAACAATTAAGATCTCGAAAATGTTTCAACTCGTTTCCGTGATGGCCTTTCCCCCCGTTACAACCGTTAAATCTTTGTCTTACGGTGGTGATATTTTCGTACGACAAATGTCGTACGTAAACCTTGCCGCGGTAAACTCTACGCATGACCTAGGTCGTTCTTCCGTCATACATAATTTTTTTTCCGCAATTAGTGTCCAGTGAGCGAGCAAAGTGAAATGGTTAAGGTTGTACGGTAGCAATATGCAAATTTTCGTAACATGAATTATTCAACGTAATACACTGTATCCGTAAATCTGCATATTGCTACCGTACAACTTTAACCATTTCAATTAGATCGTTCACTGGACACTACTCGCGCAAAAAATTATGTATGACGGAAGCACGGTATAGGTCATACGAAGATTTCACGGTTGTAGCCGAGAAAAAGGCAATCACGGGAACTGGTTTAACTTGAAATTAAAATAAATTCGCCTTCTTAACCTGTACCTGCCTACTTGCCGTTTCAATTTTTATAAGTGTCTTGCGTTTTATGTTTTATTGACTGCTGTATTGGCATGTAAAAAATTTTCATTCATTCATTCAAAGTGTCAAAATGAAGGTAAACACATAATATAAAGTTAATATAACGCCCGTTTGGTGATAAAAATATACGTGGATTATTGCACAAGGTAGATTTTTCATCATCTAAAAAAATCTGCCACGTTGTTGAATAGTCTACAGTTTTTAAAATAATTTACATGGGGATTTTTATACAGAATACTGTAGATTATTCTACATATGTCTATGAATTTTGCGTTTGCAATTTTTTAGTTTGCAAACAAAAAAACTGTAAAAGTAACGTTTACACTTTTATTAATAATGTTTATGGTTGAATTGACGTCGAAAATTAAAATGCAGACATGAAGGGATCAATTAAAATTGTGCGGTAATGACGTTTAAAAAAGAAATAAGAACGAAAATTTTCTTTAATTCCGCCTTTTCTAAAAATATACAAAAATTAACCGATTTTAGTCTTTAAAAAATTTGCATGTGGGTTCTAAATTAGGTAATTTGATAAATAATTATTAAAATACAAGGTCTTAACTTTATTATTAAACCGCTTGAGTGAAAAATTTTGAATGGTTTTGTTGTTAGTCGATTCAATACTGCAATTTTCGAGGTCAGCTAGATTTTATTTGCCTAAAGTCATTTTTATCATTTTTAATTGTCATTTTTATCTATATATTTAGTATTGTAGTCTATTTATTATATTTTTTACAAATTTAAATTTTCAATGCTTCTTGTTGAATCCGACGTAAAAAATAATTTTATAAGTTAAAATATGAAATATTTGGAATAATTTAAATTATTCGACAGTATTATGTAAAAAAAATTTTATCCAGGAATTTTGCGTTCACAAGTTTTTATTCCTACATAATGAAAGATCCACATGTAGATTGTTCAAAATTGGTGAGATTTCGCTCCCTACAATTCGCTCTCATGACAATTCGGTCCTGGGACAAATCGCTTTCTGGACAATTTGTTCCCTGAACAGTTCGCTCCCTGCCCAATTCACCCCAATATTTTTTATAAACGCAATTTAAAAAAAAACTAGTTAATTGCGGACAATTAGCTTCCTTGACAACCCGCTCTCTGGACAACTTGCTTCCTGGACAATTCGCTCCCTGGAAAGTTCGTTCCCTTTACAATTGATTTTCGGGCTTTTGTATTTCTTCGCTCTTCATTTATATTATAACTTTCTTCGTGTGAATTTTCAATTTTTCTGCTGATAGAAAATTGGCAAGAAACACTATACATCAAACAAAACCATATACCAAAATTAATGTTTAGCAACTATTTTAGGAGGTTTTGTTTTTATTTGATATCAATTGACGTGTCTCCATCTCGTCACGCTAAAAAATTAATGTTATATTATTTTAAATAACAAAAATTACTCTTGTTTGTTCAAAGGTTTATTTATAGTGGCGCTAAGAAAAAAAACATTCTGCATAATATTTTCGGAAACACTTTTAAATTCATAACAAAAAACCTTAGAATGTTTTCCATAAGCCTAAGTAAAACCTTACAATCAAACTACAAAAAATAACAAAAAATTAAAAAAGCCCAAAAAGTTTTTTAAAAATTCCGACAAATTTATTGCTCAAAATAGGCATTTTTCCGAAGATATTTTGCGGAAAGTATTTTTTCCGCACACCATAATAATGTCCGTCCATAGGAACTGCGTTATTTTGGGGACTGTGTTCTAAAAAACAAACTTATTTGCACCAAATTGTTAATGTAAAACTGTTTAATAATTCCTTGACCATTGCGTTAATTTGTTAATACTTAATACAATCATTTTTTCTCATTGTGGCCGATGTAGAAAAAAACTATTCATTCAATATTGCGTTCGCGAGATATCCTGGAAGTAACTTGTTTTCTAAGAAATATTCAAATTAAATCAAATCGTTTATTCTGGCAATTACCACACCAATTAAGTTAACTAAACGGTAACAACAAAAAACGAACCGATTACTGTCGCATTATATCTAACAAAAATATGGTTAACACTCGAACATGGTTTAAAAACTTTTGAGTAGCCCTAATAGGAACCATATCTAAAACTTTTTTTAAAAGCAACCAATGAAATGGCTGAGACTTGTTCTGTTCTTAATGTATTTTATATTGAGACAATTCTATTACTAAAATAAAACTTACGTACATTTATTCTCTTTTTCTGAACTTTCAGTTTATATCTGTGACGTCTTGTGGTATTTGAATTGTATCCAGCGAAAGAAGTGTTACAAAAAGCGATAAAAAATTTGGAATGTCCCAAAACAAAATATGCTTTTTTAATTTACTTTTATAAGAAATAAAGAAACCAAATCAGGCCACGCCTGCACGATTTTTTTAAGAATTAATTTTCTCAAGGAGCGATTGCAATGTAAAGAGAGCGATATGTCTGGGAAACAAATTGTCCAGGGAGCCAATTGTCCAAGAAGCGAATTGTCCAGGAAGCATATTTTACCTCATAAACTAGGTGCAGTGAAACATGTCCACAAAAATTTCTGATCTCAGTTTAATTTAAACGCTGTTTTTAAACTTGAGGAGGAAAACGTTGTAGTTTTTATGCTCAGGTCATATTTTGACCTATTAATAGCAAACAGCAAAATTTTTCGAGGAATTTTATATAAAAAAATTATTGTGGTCAGATTTATAATCCCGGTAGTTTAAAAAAGCCGTGACTGAATTTATGAAGTACCTTATTCAGTGAAATAAAATTTCGCTGCACACAACTTTTTAGTGTCCCTTAAAATAAATGAATTTGTCACTATAACCGTTTACTTTCACTACGCTAGACAGTGTGTCATACGAACTTAAGCTGTTTTTTTAAATATATCGGGAATAGCGATGGCTTCAAAGATAACAATTTTTTTACTATTTCAGTTGATAAAACAAAACGTGAACTATGTCCTGATTGTGTATAACATTTGTACACCCCGCAAAAAATCCCCACTTCTTAGCTAGACATAACGGCTTAAACTTACAGTCATAGGTCGCAAGTGCATGTTATTTTTGATTATAATGAAAAACTGCTGATCACATTTTGTTTTAGATAATATCATCAACTACAAGTAGCACAACATCACAAAGCATTCCTTCAACTGAGAAATTGTATGAAAATCAAACAACTTTAAATGAAAACAATTCTCAATCCATCAATGATTTAAACACTACATCAATGCTGCCAAGTAAAACATGTATTATGAACAGACCATTATGTGTTTATATTTACTATCGTTTTTGGTGCAATTATTATGGATTATTTAACGCTGGCGTGCAATTATTATTATTATTATTATTATTATTATTATGATTATTATTATTATTATTATGATCATTATAATTATTATAATTATTATTATTATTATTATTATTATTATTATTATTATTATTATTATTATTATTATTATTATCCTTATTCAGACCTGTGCACTGCCCCCCCCCCCCCACCCCCCCCGGGGTTATAATGGGGGGGCAATTCCAAAATGGGGGGCACGGGGGGGGGCATTACTAGTTTTTTGAAACGGGGGGAGCGAACTGTTCAGGGAACAAATTGTCCAGAAAGCGATTTGTCCCAGGACCGAATAGACATGAGAGGGCGAATTGCAGGGGAGAGAAATCTCACCAATTTTGAACAATCTACATGTGGATCTTTCATTATGTAGGAATAAAAACTTGTGAACGCACAATTCCTGGATAAAATTTTTTTTACATAGTATTGTCAAATAATTTAAATTATTCCAAATATTTCATATTTTAACTTATAAAATTATTTTTTACGTCGGATTCAACAAGAAGCATTGAAAATTTAAATTTGTAAAAAATATAATAAATAGACTACAATACTAAATATATAGTAGAAAATGACAATTAAAAATGAGAAAAATGACTTTAGGCAAATAAAATCAGCTGACCTCGAAAATTGCAGTATTCGAATGACTAACAACAAAACCATCAAAATTTTTCACAAGCGGTTTAATAATAAAGTTAAGACCTTGTATTTTAATAATTATTTATCAAATTACCTAATTTAGAACCCACATGCAAATTTTTTAAAGACTAAAATCGGTTAATTTTTGTATATTTTTGAGAAAAGGCGGAATTAAAGAAAATTTTCGTTCTTATTTCTTTTTTAAACTTCATTACCGCACAATTTTAATTGATCCCTTCATGTCTGCATTTTACTATTTTCGACGTCAAATTCAACCATAAACATTATTAATAAAAGTGTAAACGTTACTTTTACAGTTTTTTTGTTTGCAAACTAAAAAATTGCAAACGCAAAATTCATAGACATATGTAGAATAATCTACAGTATTCCGTATAAAAATCCCCATGTAAATTATTTTAAAAACTGTAGACTATTCAACAACGTGGCAGATTTTTTTAGATGATGAAAAATCTACCTTGTGCAATAATCCACGTATATTTTTATCACCAAACGGGCGTTATATTAACTTTATATTATGTGTTTACCTTCATTTTGACACTTTGAATGAATGAATGAAAATTTTTTACTTGCCAATACAGCAGTCAATAAAACATAAAACGCAAGACACTTATAAAAATTGAAACGGCAAGTAGGCAGGTACAGGTTAAGAAGGCGAATTTATTTTAATTTCAAGTTAAACCAGTTCCCGTGATTGCCTTTTTCTCGGCTACAACCGTGAAATCTTCGTATGACCTATACCGTGCTTCCGTCATACATAATATACATAATTTTTTGCGCGAGTAGCGTCCAGTGAACGATCTAATTGAAATGGTTAAAGTTGTACGGTAGCAATATGCAGATTTACGGATACAGTGTATTACGTTGAATATTTCATGTTACGAAAATTTGCATATTGCTACCGTACAGCCTTAACCATTTCACTTTGCTCGCTCACTGGACACTAATTGCGGGAAAAAAATTATGTATGACGGAAGAACGACCTAGGTCATGCGTAGAGTTTACCGCGGCAAGCTTTACGTACGACATTTGTCATACGAAAATATCACCACCGTAAGACAAAGATTTAACGGTTGTAACGGGGGGAAAGGCCATCACGGAAACGAGTTGAAACATTTTCGAGATCTTAATTGTTTAAATTAAATAAAATTTGTAATTTTGTACTTATTTTTCTTAAAAAGTGGAAAGCATCGAAAATTTCATTTAGTGTTTGGTAAAAGCAGGAGGTGACAGTCCAAATCCTCTGTTGGTTTAATAGAGTGCACGGATCATCAAAATATAATGTATTCTATAATATGACATAGAGCTTATTATTAATATTACTGCCCGTGAAAATTTTTCTAAAAATACGTAATTAAGCAGAAAAACGTGACAAATTAGAAACAAGGTGAAATAGTTGGGTGTTAACATATGTGGACTTTAAGAAAAAACATTTTGTTTGTGAGTCGTTCACTGTATAAAACAGTGTGGATCATATCATATTTTTTCATTTGGTTTATTTGGTAAACAAAAATATAAATCAGTTGTAGTGCTTTTATGTAGTCGTGTTTTTTTTTCATTTATATATTTTGCAGGACCAAAGCTGTCGTTTTTAATGAGACAGTTTTTGATTCTCTCTTCACATATTTTATTTTCAAATTTCTGCCAGTTAGTTAAACAAAGCTGATTTTCGCTTTCAATACAATTAACCTAAAAATCTAACAGATTTAAAAGATTAACAAGCTCTTATTTGTTAACTGACAAACTGACTTAAAAATTTCATTAGTACAACATTCAAAGTTTTTTGTTGCCAAATAACCCTTTACCACGCAAAAAATTTTTTTTCTAATGCGTAATAAACAAAAATATCATCACTAGAATTTCACAAAAAGATAGATTTATTGATATTACGTTTGATGAGGGAGAAAGTCTCCAGTTCGTGTAACTTCCTAAATTTCCAGTTCCGTCCGTCCAATACCAGTCCTTGTACTGATTTTGGTTGTCATCCCACGTTCTCGCAGTTAATCCAAACCAAAGCTCGTTATCAGTTTTATTATTTCTAAAGGATTTATGTTTTATTCCTAAATATTTAGCAGGCTTATTATCAATTATGGAGATTTTATCTATAGAAAAATTAAGTTTGGCTGCCAATGTAAAAATGGATGAGGATATAAGAGGATCAATTGAAATTTTGCGGTTATGACGCGTGATTTTTTAAACCAACTAAAAAACAGAGTTTTTTCAATCCTGCTTTTTTAGAAATTATAAGAAATTCAGTCATCTTAACCCGTTCCTGTGATGACCTTTTCTCCCGTTACAACCGTAAACCTTCGTACGACAAAAGTGAAACCTTCGTCTCACCGTGGTGGTATTTTTGTATGACGAATGTCGTACGTAAACCTATCGCGGTAAAATCTACGTATGACCTAGGTCGTACTTAGGTCATACATAATTTTTGTGCGTGATTAATGCCCAGTGAGCATGCAAATTGAAATGGTTATATCCTACGTTAATCCAACGTAATACACTGTATCCGTTAATTAAATTTGCATATTGCTACCGTACAGCTCTAACCATTTTAATTTTTTCGCTCACTGGGCACTGATCACGCTCAAAAATTATGTATGACCTAAGTACGACTTAGGTCGTACGAAGGTTTAGGGTTGTTACGGAGGAAAAGGCAATCACGGGTAAACCGTTGTCACACATACATAGTATGAGTAAAAAAGCCATATCTCCCTTTTGTGTATGAACCTAAAAATAAGAGCGCTAATGATAAAAGACTATTTTATCTCCCCTACACTGTTCAGTCTACAGTGTAATGGATATCCCGTGAAAGTTGGTCAAAGTCAAAGGTTAAAGGCTCAATTCCTGTAGCAACCTAATTTTAAATTTTGGCTGTTTTTAAATTCTTTAGCGGCTTAATTTGATTCCACTTTTACGTCACTGTAAAAGACAGACTCTTTGCTCTAATTGAAGTTAATAAACATTGTTAAAATAAATATTTAAACTTTTGATATTAAACAGATTTTATTAAAGGTTTTTAAACAATAGTGAACTCCGCTTCACGCACCATAGAACCTAAATCAAATGATCACAAAATATTACTGAATAATTATCATCGTATTCCAAAAGTCAAATTTTTTTAACACAATGAAAATCAAATATTTGTAACCATAAGTAAAACTTGAAACATGTTATTTCAACTTTTTAGTATCGCTAAATTCTTTTTTAAACACAGACTTAAGCCAATTTCCTATTTTTAGACTTCAAGTATCTTATAAACAAAAAGTAGTATTTTGCAGTAGCAGGGCAAATTTGCGTGGAAAAAAAACAAAATTGTGTATTTTTGTAGTATATTACAAAAAATAAAAAAATATAGCAGTAATTGGTAAACTTATAAAAAACAAAATGATGAAAATGTGTAATCCACTCTACAAAAGTTTCACAATATTTTTATTCATAAATAAAAAATAAAAAAAATTAATGATTTTTGTCATAGATAAAAAAATATTTAGACTAAAACCACTAATTGGTGATTTCGGAATTGATTTAAATTGAATTTTATTTTGTTAAAATAACAGGAAACATACATAAGCTAGTTAAAACTGCACTTGAAATTCCATGTAACTTTTACATAAACGAAACCAAAAAAATAATAATAAAATAAAAGATAAACGCATTTGACAACTGAAACCCACAACCTGACTGCACTAACATACCCAGAAGTGAGACAGTTTAGTCAAAACCATGTCAACCACACCCACAAACGATTCCGCACTCACCGCAAGCGTGATTGACAAAACCAAAACCAAACCATCACACTCCTAGGTTTTTAAAACCATAAAAATAGTCCTAAAAATACAGATGGATTAATTTAAAATGTTTTTAAACTTAAATTAGCTTTTAGTTGCTTAATTAAAAGACGGAGCTCCTGTGCTCTAGAGCTCTCTCCGCTGTAAACGGCGAAGCTCTGAACCATAATATCGAAGGATAGAAACATCACTAGTTAGAACAATACACACGCAAATGTTTCCAGAATCTCCCTGTTCTTGTTGGGAATGAACTGACGGGAGATTTCCACCAATTAATGTGCAGATTTCTTCCGCTTCAGTTTGATTGTCGTACACAGCGGAACCCAAGTGTTTGAAACATTTATCACCTACCAGAGTCCACTCAACTGGGCAGTCTAAAGCAATAAAATAAAATCTAAAGGCAGTCTGAATTGATGATGTTCCGCAGGGAGTTCCGCAGTTTCGTCTAATTTTGGTACTAAATTTATGAATAATTAAAGAGTAATGCAATTATTTATTTAATTAAAAAATTTTTGTAAACTATTTTTTAAACCTTATTAAAAACAATAAAGAAGCACTAAATAATATGCAAGTATAGCTTAGATATGCTGAAAATCGCTCATTTAACGAGCGGAACTCCGGAGCTCCGGATCTCTTTTCGCTTTTAATGGCCGGCGATTCGAAGCATTTTATTGGAGTGTAGGAACATCACGTGTCGAAATACAATTCGATTGCGATTTACTGTGCTCCTGAATGTTTTTTTTGTTTCATTTTTTGCAAACTAAATATTTTTTAAACTAACTAAAATGTTATTAATATAATAATTGAGGGTACAGAACTGTTAATTATATGCTATACATTTTTTAATTAATTATACATTACAATTAAATGCTAATCTAGAAATAAGAAAGAAAAGAAATAGTTTGATTTTATGTTATTTTAAGTAATACTGACACGGCTATAAACCCCTTTTTAGTAAAATTTAAAGGATAGTTAGGAATTACCAGAACATCATTTTTCAATCAATTAAAAAGAGTTCGATAAATTTTTGCTTAACACATTATAACAAAAGGGTGATAATAATAAACATTACAACAAAATTTTAAACCGAAACATTTATTTTTATTTTGTTTTAAAGCCAGACGTACCTAATGAAATCTAATTTTAAAAAGATATGTAACTATTTAAAAACATACAACCGTTTCGAAGATGAAGAATGCTAAAATTTATGATTTCCGAGTGTTCTAATTTTAAGCACGTTGTTCGCAAACGCCCCATTTAAAAGAATGTTGTTCAGTGTCAAAGGTCTCAAAAAATTAACCAATAAAAATTTAGATTTATGACGCTATAGAATGAATAACTTGCATCAAATGAACACTGAGACTGAGTAGAAATTTTTTTACGCTTTTTATGGGGCCCAAATCTTAAATCAATCCATATCAAAATTCGGCACGCCAAGAACCGGGCCATAATTATTTTAGTAAAAAACCAAGTTTAGGCTATACTAATGAGGCAGAACCTACTTAGTGGTGCCTGAATTGGAACACTAAATGTATCTAATTTTTTTGTTTTTTTTCATTATCATATTTTTGCTAAAATTATGTTATTATAACGGTTCCTTTTTTCGTTACCATCTCTTACCTTTATTGGCGAAATGCTAATAACACTTTAGCCAAAAAAAATAGAAAACAATGACCTGGAAAACCAAAAAAATAAGTACATTTTTTGCAAAAAAAGGGCGGTTTGTTTTTTTGTTATGTTATTTAGGTTGTGGAGTAGCAAAGAAAATAAATTACATACTATAACAGTAATTGATCATACTGTTGTCATAACTCTCTTAAATTTAAATGCGTAAGTGTGCAATAAATTGTCGTTTAAATTACACCAAACATCTTTGATGACAGATTATGGACGGGATCCTCGCAAGAATCTATTTGAGCAAAAAAACAAACTATTAAATGTTAATGTTAGAATCATTATAAAACTGGCATTCATAACATTTATATATTATAAATAATCTTATTTATGTGCAATGCACTATTTATGGGCCCGTTCACACCTGTTCCCAGTCCTTCTTAGTATCCTAGTTCCCAGATCCCAGAAACAGCAAAAACAAGTGTTCACACCTGTTTCCCAGATCCCAGATCCCAGTTCCCAGTTCCCAGAAAGACTTGGAGCGGGAAAAAATTAAGGGAAAGCGAGCGGAGAGGCGTCTTCGCGCATATATCACAGGCGCTCAGTGCTCACATATAGATTTTTTAGGCAAGCACGAAAGAGCCACCTACCATGCGGACTACACCTACTACACCGGCCGACCAACCGAGGGGTGAAACTCCTCTCTGTTTCTAAAAATTTTCCTGCAAAGCAACCTAAGAAAAAACCTTAAAATCAAGCTAAATTTAATGTTTTGTTTGATTTTGAGGTTTTGCTTAGGTTGCTTAGGTCGGTCGGTGTAGTAGGTGTAGTAGGTGTAATAGGTGTCTTTTAGTGCTTGCCATTTTTTACGACCTAATGTTGGTAATTATGTTAATTAAAAAGGACACACACCAGCTGCACAATATTGATTTTTTGAACTTTTTGTGTGGAATTATTACAACAGCGCTCCGCTTCTTTTTTTCTGCGTTTCTCCAGGCGGGTGTACGAATATGGAACAAAAATTGTTGGTTTTTTACCAAAACAATCCTAATACGATATTTTTAAAC
>JASAMX010033722.1:0-31329 GCA_030248175.1 Microlaimidae sp. YZB2_3
AGTGAGGTTGAATTTTGATTAATTAACATAGATGGTTATGGTTACAAGATCGAAACTGCCTAAAGATGAATTCTATCCGGGTGAAAATAGATGAGTGGTAAAGTAACCACTCGTTTTTTGAGAAAATATCACGTGCAGAGAAACACATGACACAACTAAATAATAACTGGTTACATAAAACTGAAAACTTTTTTTAAAAATTTTTCTCGCTCAGGGGTTTATTGTTTACTTCTTACTGGCAAAGAGCGGTTACGCCCTTAATTTCAGCCTGGAGGACTTTAGCTTTAGTTTTATTTTCTAAACAAATAAGCCAGCCACGTGTGGTTTACCTGTAGTCTATCATAGGTGACACGGAAACGCCACAGGGCGATTTAGCATAGCACCTCGTAATATATATCTTAATTTTAGGGGAGTGCACAAAAAAAGAAGAAGATTTGGCAAATCATCCTGATCTTAAAAACAAAGTGAAAATGCTTAGAAGTGTTAAACAACCGTAAAATGATTCACTATTTTAGTTTTGGAAGCAAATTTAACATTGTTTTTTTCTATAAAAATCTGTTTGTTATATTAATAATTTTAAAAAAAATATGAAAATTTTTGTGTTATAATTTTTCTGTGTTTGTCAGGTATGACTGGTTTGTTTATAAGTTTTTGTATATAGGGTAACTGACTTAATTTCGGACACCTTTTTTATTTTTTTGAATAAGTTTTTTTCTGGTTTTTCCAATCGACCCAAAATTTGGTCTAAAAATCAAACGATAGCTATTTTTGTTATTCCAGTGCAAAATTTAAAATTTCTGTTGCACTTATAGATCAGTGGAGGTTTAAAGTATTTTATTTATAGTGGCCGAAATTAGGGCGCGAGCCATTAACTTCGGCCACCTAGAAAAAACTGGCCATAACTATTGTCAAAACGAACAACAAAAATTTTAAAGGTTGCAAATTTATCCTTAGGTATATTTCTTGGTACATATAACTTAATTTTTCCCGTTTGAAAATTTTAATAGTTATTAGCAAGACTTTAAATAATTATGTCAAAACCTTAAAAACAAGTTTTAATAACCTGTATTTTTTGTTGAATTCTTATTTTTGGCTTAAAAAACGTCAAAAAAAGTCAAACGGGAAAAAAATTCTTTATAAATACGGTATTACGATTTTATTTAAAAACAGCAAAAAAGCGCAGGTTTATTTACCTAAATTTTAAGGTGGCCCAAATTAACGGAATCTTAAAATGTGCAATTAGTTAAACGCATTTGAAAGTGATTTTGAAGAAAATATCAAAACATGAAAATTAACCATTTTGAGCTTTAAATAGAAGATATTTTAAGGTTATAATAGTGCTTTGTTCTAAATTTGATGCAGTTTAAACACAAATCAAAAATTAAGAAAATCACAAAAAATTCACTTTTTGTATGGAAATATTGATAATGCAGAATAACGAAAATAAAAAGCTTTTGCAAAAACACTTTATTCAACATTAATCCAGTTACTTTTGTGCTAGTCCTTTTGTGTTTTAAAAATAAACCAATTTTCTAGCACCCTAAATTGGTGGCCGAAATTAAAGGCCTGGCCGAAATTAAGTCAGATACCCTAATTAGACAAGATCTGGAATTTACTAATAATATGTGATATGTGATAAAGTTATTAAATTTTCGACTATTGTTTATTTATCTATTTATTTATTATTATATTTGCAAAAACTAAGAATTAAACTCGAATGATATAATAAGCGTCAAAATACAAAAAATGAGTGTTTTTTGCAGAAACCTTCTAAATGTTTTAGTAGAGAATAGTAATGACCCTAAATTCGCGATAATCCTTTAAACTATAAAGTTTCATTAATTTATAATTCGGTACATAAAATAGAATTTTTTAATTTTAAAAAATCTGCAAGGAAGGAGTCAATTTCTACATAATTACTAATGGTCAAACATAACTGGAACTAAAAAAGTTCCCTTGAATTGTAAATTAAACGCGATTTGTTTAAGTATTAAATATTCTAAATTCAGCTCTTATATTTACAGCAGTAAACTCACTTTATTTTGTTAGTTATTTCTTTTTTTTTATAAGTGTTATAAATAAAAAATGTATCAAAATTCTTACAAAAAGCCAGGCTGATCTACTTATATTTTTAAAAATAAGCAAAGAATTAAAATTTCATTGTTTTAATTAAATATTTGTTTACAGGTTTTATGCAAGAAACTTTGTTTGTTAGATTTGCCGCTTCCTAACAGCTTTTAAATTCAATTTCTTAATTACAATTAGAGCAATGAAAAACACTAACATGGATGGACACTTTTTCAGCGCTCATCCTGATCACAGGAATTTCAATACGGAGTAATGGCCACTAAAACACTCAATATATATTCATGATATTCTAGGAATACATATTTGCTTTAGAGGCACCCATATAGCGGATTTATGTTAGAATTTGCGAATTCCGGGAAAGTGTTTTTAGATAACACACAACCCTTCACAAAATGTGCACAACTGTATTCCACTTGTTACATATTCTACAACGTGTTTGTAATATCAAGTTTTCCGATTTTCGCAGAATATAATTTTTTAAATAATTTTAGATTGCATAATAGTACTAAACGAAGCAACATTGTAAAAAAAGAGTACCATTTTTTTACAAAATCTTAAAGAACGCCACAGTTGCATAAGTTAAATAATTATGTAAAATTTTTAAAATTTAAATTGACCTTTAGAATTAAAAAAAAAACAACGTAACTTTTTTAAACAAAAATCAGCAAAGTTCGTCAAGAAACGAACGAAACTTTAGTTATTATTTTATAGAGTTTAGTTATTATTAAAAATTATTGGGCATTTTCCAGTTGGTCTTCAAAAAATTTAAACAGAAGATTGCACTTATAAACAAATGAAAACTCATATTTTGATAACCTGAAACTCGTATCTGCAAACGTAGACGTGATTTTTCGCTACTACCGGTATACGGTGTGTTCTCAATTGATAAATAAAAAAAAAAGATTATTTTTTCTAAGCTCAAGCGAAACCTAAAAATTAGGCAAAATATTATTATAATAAATTCTTTAATGGTGCAACAACTATCTTCTGTTGTTTGGACAGAAAACTCGTGTTTCAAAAAAACGTTTTAAAATTTGCATTCAAGAGACGAGTTTTCCGAAGACTAAAGCCCGGTTCACACTGAGGTGGCATTGCCACCGCTGTTGTGTCCAACGTTAAACATATGACGTGTTCACACTGAGGTGGCAATGCCACCGCTGTTGTGTTCGATCCACAACTCCGTCATCGGTGGCAGCTTTCTCAAGAACAAAAACGCATGGGAACGCGCGCATTGTTAAAAAAAATCAATGAAATTATTACGGTTTTTACATAGACGCTTTCATTGTATAAGTAAAACCAGCAAACAATATTGCGGTGTAAATAGAAAAACGCGTGAAAACGCGTAAATTGCATAAATGAAAAAATTATATAGCAAAAACCGTGTTTAGCAAAACAAACAAAAACAAATGATCTTTTATGAAAGAAAAAATTTTAAGTAGTTTTTACGAATTTTAAACACACGTACATACATAGCATGGAAAAGTGCTTGAATATGATTTTGCAATTTTTTATGCATTAATAAAAGATTTGCAAATTTTTTTGCTGCACAGTTTCTAAAATTGTTTTATTTCGCGGTTTTAGGTTAAAAGAGTAAACAATCTAAAACAGGATTATTAAAAAAAATCTAAAAACAAAATCTTTTACCTATTAATTAAAAAGAAAACTTTTAAGTTCGTTAATGTTTCTTCGACCACCTTTTAGAAATAAAAATATGGCTATTGATCAAGTGAACTTCTGATCAAGTTCGGAACCGTCCGGAAATTTATTACAAGCGAGAAAAAATATACATGGACAGAATTAACCAGGCACACAGCTGGGAAATAATGAAAAAGAGTAAAAAAAAAAGAGTAAAAAGTAAAAAAAAAGTTACGGACATTTTCTTAGCTCTACACGCGAACGAAATGTTTTTTAGCGGTGGCAATGCCACCCCAGTGTGAACCTAGCGGTGGCAATGCCACCGGTGGCATTCCCACCAGTGTCGGTGGCATTCCCACCGGTTGGCATTGCCATCTCAGTGTGAACCGGGCTTAAATGTTTAAAATTTGAGTTTTCCAAAACAAGATATAAAAGATGAGACGTAAATGTAAAAAACGAAAGTTCCATACAACCTCAAGAAATATACTATTATTTTAATTCGCCGAACGATTATAATTTTTTTTTTTAATTTGAATTAATAAATTATAGTGTAAATGTCCTACCCCTGGTTATTATTGCTAAATCGAAAAAAATATTTATCTGGTTCGATAGAGATTTCTGTTATAACGTCACGTGGTCAGACCTTTAGTTCCATGTTTCTCAAAACGGTACGGGTTTTCGCCTTTTTATAATTTAGTGGGCAAACACTAAGTTCCACCGACTCCGCCTCAAATTTCTTCAAATTCTATATTGATGTGCAGGTTAGGCAGAATTGACCGAAACTAGGGCAAATTAAACAAACTTAAATGTTTTTAATACAATTAGCTCTTTGCATCGCAATAGATTGTCCTTTGGGAAACAAGCTTCTTAAAATGTAAACAAACACGAAGGATAAAGCGTGGTATCATGATAAATATATCATGGTGAAACGTTTCGACAATTCACACTTGTCATCATCAGTCAACTAAAAATTATATATTTGTAAACACGACAAGAAATAAATTCAAAACTGTATAAATCATATAAATAATTAAGCCATACTACTGGATAAATAAGGAAAACAAGGGAGTAAGTATATATAAAATTTTATTTTGATTTATTTTTTATTTTTAAAAAATACTTGTAAACAAAGTAGGTAATAAAACAGAAAAAAAAGTTTTAGCAAGTTATAGCAATTAAATATGGTGGATAGGATTAGTATAAGAAATTATTAAGGAAAACGTACAAAGAAAAACAACTAAAAATAGATGGCGTAAAATTACAATATGGTATAAAAATGAAACTATATATAAGAACTGGGACAGTATAAATTAAACAATTAATTTGTATAATAACTAAAAAGCAAAAACATGAGGAAAAAAACACATTTTGTATAAAACTTAAAAGTTTAAAGCGCGGACGGAATTATTATTAGCTCTTTGCATGTACATTTTTGGAAAACTAACTATTTTTGATGGTTTTACACTATATAAAGCATTAAATTAAGTTTAAAAACAAAAAAAATGTAAGTGTAAAATAAAATATTATTTGCAAAATAAACTAGGTAAACTTGCAATTTATTGTTCCAGTGTAAGAACATAGTTTAAGATTTTGTTTCATTTGTTTAATTAATAATTTTTAATTTAAATTTAGGGTTTAGACTTAGGCTTAGGATTCACGGTTGTTGTTTTTAATATGAACTTTTGTTACAACAAATGTTAAAACTGTTTTTTATGTTAGAAAATTTAACAAGAAACCACTTTTAAATTCAAAATAAACAATGCTTTATTTTTCCTAAGCCTAAAAAAAACCTTAAAATTAATATAAAAATCTAAATAAGCTAAAAAGCCTGAATTTCCGAATAATTTTTATTTCTCAATGAAATAGTAATTCCGAAAGATAATATGCGGAAATATTTTTTCCTGGCACAAAAAGCTTTATAAAACTTTGTTGAAAAATTTTAAAGGTTTTTAAAACCTAATATCTAACTAATTTCGTGATATGTCGCACAAAACCTGCGTATTGAATAAATTCTGACAAAATTTGCATAATATTAAAAATTATGGTAAATTACGGTAGATTTTGGACGGAGTCGGAGTCGGTGGAGTTTAGTGTTTGCCATTTAGCATAGCATTACGATATTATTTGGAAATTTATAAATCTAGGCACGCTAGGCACACAGGCGCGTCAGGCACGTCAGGAATGAGCTTTAACGTACGCGTTCCTAAGTCTAAGCGAAACCTAAAAAACAACCTAAACTTTATAAAATAGCTGCGTGGAGAACGTTTAGATTGATTTTAGGCTTTGCTTAGGCTTAGAAACGCGTACTGAGCTCGTTCATGACGCGCCTGAATATTGCTGATATGCCTAAGTTTATGAATTGCCTAATATTTTGGGTTCCCGGTGTCGCGGGATATCTTTCCCCCCTTCTTTTTCCTCTGGAAGATCTATCCCGGTAAAAAGCCGGATAGTTTTCCCCCCGGAAAAACCATCCCGCTAAAACACCGGTTAATTCTTTCCCCCTCGGTAAATTCTTTCCCCCCCGGAAAGACTATCCCGGTTAAAAACCGGGATATTCTTTCTCCCCTCTTTTTTTATATTGTTGTTCGTTTGTTATGAATTTTAACTTGGTTTTAAGGTTTTGCTTAGGCTGCTTAGGGAAACTAAGGTTTAAAATGGTTAAGGTTAAGTTCATGGGTTTTATTTCAATAATTTTTATGAATTTATGAAAGTATCATGATAACAATCATTTTAATTTAATGACGTGTTTTTGAAGAATGCGCAGAATTAATATTATAAACTTTACGCAAATTTTTGAAGGGGGAAAGAATATACCGGTAAAAACTTTCCCCCTGATTATAACGCTAAAATAGAAAATTACAAACAAAATTAAAATCGTGGGTAAACATGTTTTAATGGAATTTCTTACACAAAAATTGG
Organism: Microlaimidae sp. YZB2_3; assembly: GCA_030248175.1. Classification (NCBI taxonomy): domain Eukaryota; kingdom Metazoa; phylum Nematoda; class Chromadorea; order Desmodorida; family Microlaimidae; species Microlaimidae sp. YZB2_3. The sequence continues at coordinate 6,643 of JASAMX010033722.1, forward strand.
TATTTGAGCTAATAAAGGTACAGCTATTCAAATTATTTTTAAAAATTCTAAGTTTATATGATTTTAAAATTAAAAAGCATGGGGAAAATCTATCCCCGTATATTATTTCCCCCGGGGAAAGAATTTACCGAGGGGGAAAGAATATCCCGGGATAGTTTTTCCGGGGGGAAAAACTGACCCGGGATAGTTTTTCCGGGGAAAAAATTTTTAGGGGGGAAAGAATATCCCTTGACACCGGAAATTTTGTCTTTTACAATACGTCTTTCAACATCTCGTCTTCTACTACTCGTCTTAGGAAAACTCGTCTTTTAAACATCTCGTTTTCAAAAAACTCGTCTTTTGGATTCAATTTTGTAAACGAACTTTTTAAAAGACACGTTTCTCCTATTTTTGAACTTAAACAATGTATTGAAAACCTTTTTAACCTAAGCCTAAGCAAAAGCCAAAAATCAAGCAAAATTTTTATCATGATAAACTTTTATTAAATGATTCATTCAAAAAAACTGAGAACCTAATAGAAAACAGCAAACATATAATGAAAAAAGGGGAAAAGAAAAAACAAACATGCCACAAGGGCTTGTAAAAAAATTAAATTTTAAAATTAACCAAATAAAAAAATAACAAATTTTTACATGTCCCTAATGTTCATGAAAATAATCAATTTGGAATCAAAATAATGCTTGGTAAATTAATAAAGCTTTTTGTCTAAAAAAGCATAAAAAGTGTTCCGCTCCAAGCATAGACTTTTTATTATTAAGCTTTATGCCAAAGTGTCCTTTCCTGCGAAGGCAAATAAAAGTAAAATTTAACAAAAATAAATTAACTGAGCAAAACATAAAACAAAAAATTTTTTTTAATAACAAATATTTAATGACCTATCTTATTTTTGAGCTCATCAGTATGCAAAATGAAATACGTTCTTATACATACCAAAACTTATCAAGCGAATACAAAAAGAAAAATAATTATTAAGTTAAAAAACAAGAAAGACCATGCGAACGCAAAAAAATAAATAAAAACCTCGGAAAACTTTACACGCGTGTTTCACGCGCTACACAGGTGTAGTATTAACATACATCGGCTGATCAATCAATGGTATTGTAACCTTACTTAACAAAAGGCCATAATTAGTCTTAAGTTACTAACAAAAAAGTTTTCTGTTCCACAACGAGACATCTAGATAATTAGTTTAAGTTACTAACAAAAAAGTTTTCTGTTGCACAACGAGACATCTAGAAGCTTTTATAATACAAACTATAAATTTTGAAGAACTTATAATACTAACAAGTAACAAAACAATTGCATCACTAAAAGATCCAATTTGCGTTCACAAAAAATTAAAATGCACCGTTAACTGGCAGAACCAGAAACGAGAGTAGTGTCACTCGGCGAACTGAGCAACACTAAGAGCACCGTTCTTTGGCCGAAACCAAGAACGGGAAGCATAAGCATCACTTGGAAAACCAAATAAAGTAATGATTTAAGGCTTAAAAAACCACCTAAAAAAAAACTTAAAAATGTATAAACAGAAAAATTTTAAAAAAGCACACGCAGTGTTTAAAAACCATATTATACACCTATTTTACATATTAATCTTTTTGTATGGCTATCGAAATTATGTTGACCCAGCATTAATATATGATTAATCTTTAGTTAAAAATTTTTTAATGAATTTATATATAAATTAAATTTATATAAATATAAATTTATATGAATTTATCTTTAAGCCTAAGCAAAACCTAAAAATCAAGCAAAATTTTATCATGGTAAATTTGTATTTAATTATGCTTTTTGATCTGAAAAGTAAAAACCTTATTTTTTTCCTAAACCTTATCATTTTTTGTCTTCAGAGTTTTCTGAAGGCAAGATGTTTAAAAGACGAGTTTTCCGAAGACGAGATGTAGAAGACGAGATGTAGAAGACGAAATTTCCGGACACCAAATTTTTGATGTTGATTGTGAATTCTAATTTACACTGACTCCGATTATAATTTAACCTACCGTATGTATTTTGACTTTTGTTCGGAGTGTGGCGAATTCGGGATTTTTTTAGAACATTTTGCGAAAATAAGTCAGTTTTTAAGATTAATACTTTTAAAAACCTTAACATTTTACATCTTAACATAGTAACCCGAATTTTTAAACCCCGCGTTTGAAAACTGTTCAAAACGTAAACCATAAGCAAGCCCAAATTTAACAGCTCGTATTTACGAAACCTGTGAGGCCGGCCCAGGCACCCCCGGCGTTCACTCGTAGATATAGTGGCCCAGGGATATTGTAACATTTTTATCATGATTTTTATTTAATGTCATTTGTGCATAATAATTTATAATTGAAAATTTTTTATAACAATATTGCGCTTTAATGAGCGATAGGCGCAAAATTCTGCGCCGAGCACGGGTCCGCCGGGCGTACACGGGCCGGTGAAAACTCGTCAGTTTCGTGAATACGGCTGTAAATACCTTAAATTCAAATTAAAAAAGTTTTAAAATTTTAGTTTGAGCAAAAAAGTTAATTTTTTTTTTTGAATTCGCATACATTTTTTTTGGAATTCGAATAATTTTTTTTTGGAATTCGCATACAAAAATGCAAATAGCATAATAATCTATTAGAAATTATTTTTCTTTGTTTTGTTTCATTTTTTTCTCGAATCCGCTTTAAACTACCAATCATTGAGGTGAAGTCGGAGTAGAAGTCGGTGAAATTTAATATTTTACTGACTGACCCTGTGGATTGGATTGCTCCTGTGGACTGTGGATCGATATCAATCATCAAACTAGTAACAAGAAAATGAGCAAAAATAATATATCAACATAATAAAATAATTATGATGAAACAAAAGCAATGAAAAAAATGTACTAAACGGACGTGAAGTGCGCTAAAATTAACGCAAACTGCAAAAATATTGTACATTGTAAAACACAAGGACGTGTTTTCAATATTCATCAAAATTTAATGCAAAACATGTCTGTCGGAAACCCATGGCCGGCCAATTGCCATGTATGAAGTTTTTTTGATTGCTTGCTTTTAAAAATTATTTTTTTAAGTATTGTCAGCCATAATTGACCAGAGAGCATGGTTCTTCCAGTTTAAAAAGTATGTCAACAAAAACTGACGATATGCAAAACGCCAATATTATGCTAAGTTCCACCAGCAGTGGTGCCAGTGGAGAAATTGTGTACGGAACCGGAGGTTCAAATTTTGGAACAGACGAGTCAAGGGTTATGTCTGAGAAGGTTCAGCAATTGGCTAGCTCTATTTATAAAGAATTTGAAACCACAATACAAAAATTTGGAGAAGAAACTGTTAAAGTAAATATATAACTTATGTTTGTTTTTTATTCGCATGTATTTTTTTAAGTCTTTTTTTTACCCGTTTTTTAGGTAGCCACTCTTTTTTTTATTTTATTTAATGATCAGATAACAGAACTAATATTTTACTATGCATAGTCTATGCATAGTTTAATTCTACTGTATCATCATTTAATTTTTCTTTTCTTTTTTTTTCTTTTCTTTTTTTATCAACAACATCAAATTTGCGACTTAATCGCCGCGAACGTAAATTATAATTCCGGTACAAGTCCCATACGTATACCAATTATCAATTTGACCAATCAAAAAGTAAAATCCGCTAAAAAACACTTTTCACTTGTTAAAACACTTGCTATTCCAAATCGGACATGTAGACAGTATTTTTAAGGTTATTTTTACGATTAAAGTCTTATGTAAAAAGTTATGAGCCCATTTAAATCCAAAAATTGCCTATTTTTGGTATGTTTAATTTATGCTGTTAAGGAAAATTTTTTATTAAGCTTTTAAATAACTTAAAACTATTTTTTTCGGATTGCCCAGAGTCTGGTGGTATTGAATATAGTTCAAAATTTTCTCTAGTGTCTACCATTTTTGTTTGACAACCTGTTAAAAATGGGCTAAATTTCAATTTAAAAAAAAAAAGAAAATTCGTCAAAAACATAAATTCAAATAAAAATATGTCAAAATACAACTTAGCTTGATTTTTAGGTCTTGCTTAGGCTTAAATTTTAGCTAATATTAGCAAAAAGAAGCTTAAATTAGCTTTTAGAGGCAAATAAAAAATTGTCCATGTTTTTGGCGATCCATGTAACCAACGATTTTTTAAATTTTTTAGATAGTTTTAGGGTAACTGACTTAATTTCGGCCACGCCTTAATTTCGGCCACCAATTTAGGGTGTTAGAAAATCGGCTTATTTTTAAAACACAAAAGAACTAGCACAAAAATAACTGGATGAATGTTGAATAAAGTGTTTTTGCAAAAGCTTTTTATTTGTGTTATTCTGCATTATCAACATTTTTATACAAAAAGTGATTTTTTGTGATTTTCTGGATTTTTGCTTTGTGTTTAAACTGCATCAAATTTAGAACGAAACACTATATAACCATAGGTCACCGAAGGGGGGGGGGGGGTGTAGGGGGGGGGGTCACCCCCCCCCCCTACGGCCTCTGAACCTCTCCCCCCTAAGGCCCATTTTGACCCCTCCCCCATCGACCCCTTGAACCCCTGACCCCCCCCCCCTAAGGCCCATTTTTGACCACCCCCCCTAACTAGACAATCCCAAAAAATGCTTAAAAAATGGTCAAATTTGGTCAAAAAATTGTCAATTTTGGTCAAAAAAATGGTACCCGGGGTGTGACCACCCCCCCCTGGTTTTTTTAAAAAAAAAAACACCCCGGGGTGTGACCCCCCCCCAGGAGGGCCAAAACCTCTACCCCCCGGGGTGTGGACCCCCCCCCTGAGCCGTCGAAGGTCGGTGACCTATGTATATAACCTTAAAATATCTTCTATTTAAAGCTCAAAACTGTAAATTTTCATGTTTTGATATTTTCTTTAAAATCACTTTGCAATGCGTTTAACTAACTGCGCATTTTAGGATTCCGTTAATTTCGGTCACCCTAAAATTTACGTGAAAGAACCTGTTTAACACGATTTGTACCATCATATGTACGGGTGGGGTTACATAACACATAATTTACCATGTTGTATTAAATTATGAACATACCGGAACGAATTTCCTAAAAATAATATTGAAACACAATAAAAAAGTTAGGTTATTTTCTTGGCGGAGGGATGCAGTCATATACTAAATTAAATATAGTAAAATTCAATGTCAATGGAGTTTCCCCCAACCAAGTACCCAACTTACCAGTTACCACGATATAGAGTACCAATATTTTAAAAACTGTGAGAGTAAATTAAAACACGGTAAAAATGTCAGGTTATTTCTTTTGGCAGAGGGATGCATTCATAAGAATTACGTAGTAAACATCTGTGCGGGCTGGAGTAATTCAACTTTCAATGTACTAGGTTTGATCTATCAAGAAACCGGTAGATGAATTTTTCAGAGATTTTTGAAATGCAGTAAAAAACTCAGATAGAAGTTGAAAAGGTTATTTTCTTGGCTGAGGAATACAATCAGATAGGAAACTTCAAAGATAGACAAGGGTTGGTGTGAAAATATGCCACTCCTTAACTTTTTTAACGTCTTGTTCATTCTTAAAGTTGATAATTTTGGTTTATGTAGTCTTTTTTTGTGTTTTAGGCTTTTGTTTTTGTTTTTTTAAAATCTAAAAGGTGGCCGAAATTAAGACGGATTTTGTGTTTTTGTAATTTTTAGGTTAAAAATATAAAAAAAACTTAATAGAGTGGAATAAATTTTTTACCAGGCTTTCTTCAAACTTGACTGGCTATAACAAAAGCCATTTGATGTTGAATTATTTTTCACACCAAAAAAATTCAACAAAAAACACGTGTTATTAAAACTTAGGTTTTCACATAATTATTTAAGGCGGGAGCCCCCCAGCGGGGTCAAGGGGCAGAGCCCCTTTTGTAAGGGGGTTCCGGGGGGGCAGAATGCCCCCCTGGGTGGAAATTTTTTTAATTTTAAGCTTTTAAAAAGCACCAGGAAACCTAAATTTAAGTACTGAATCTTTATTTATTTTCTGTTGTTTTTTTAAATAAATACAACAAAATAAAATAGTTTTAGGTATTTTATTACCATTTTAATTAAAAAGAACAAACGTTTTCTAAAAATAAAAAATCCTTATTTAATTTAAGTTTAGTTTTTATAGTAAATGCTTCAGTTATTAATTACTTCAGCTTTCATGAACCTAAATCACTTTAAATAATGCATTTTAGATAGCTTTAATACATTACAGAGTAATTTGGAAAAAAAATTTTTTTCTAATTTTTAATTTATTTTGTTGTTCAACAAATTTTTTTTCGTAACAACATAAATTGTACATTCCAAAAATACGCAAATTTTGGGCTCAAATGGGCTTATAACTTGTTAGAGAAGACTTGAATCGAAAAAATACTCTCAAAATTAAGGTCTATGGGTCCGATTTGCGGTATAAAAATGTTTTACATGCATATTTTACTTTTCAATCAATCAAATCGATAATTGGTTGGTACACATATGGGACTTGTACCTATAATTCCAACATCTGAAATGACTATAAAAGCTCAAAATAGCGCTTATTTAAGTCGGTTTTAAAATTTTTCCTGAATGCATTGCATCTAAAGAATCAACAGTTACTTGAGACGGAAGTGGATTGTTCCAAGGTATAACCACCCTGTTTGCAAGAAACCTCAGAAAATTTCCTTGCATTAATTCGACTTTCTTCAACAGCCAATTTAAAGGGATGAGATGACCACGGGTGGGCTGCAGGTTAAACCTAACTAAATCATTGGCTTGCAAATTGTTTAAGCTATGTATAATTTTAAAGCACTCATATGAATCAATTTTGTCTCTTCGGTCCTTTAATCTTTCTAAACTTATGTAATCCAGTCTTTTTTCATAACCAACAGGTAACAACTTACATTTATAAACAACCTCCTAGTCAAATTTTGTTGCACTTTTTCCAAAATGTTTATTCCAAAAATCTCTTTGACGTTTCCTGGTTTGATTTAAAAAAATGTTTTTTTTTATTAATAAAAAATAGATGACATAAACATTTTGCTCTTATGACAAAATATTTGTCTATGGCTTTCTTATAAAATCCCTTCTGTGTCACAAAACCAAGTTTTGTGGCACAGAAGCAAGGGCGTAGCCAGGGGTGGGGTTTTAGGGGTGGCAACCTCCCCCCTTTTGGGCTGGCGGAGGTAAAAATTTGGGGGTCCGAAGAGAACAATTTTAAAAATTTTTCTCGCGCTTCGCTCCGCTCAGCGCTCGACATTTATATACCTTTTTACAACTTTTAAGTGATCTTTTTAATGAATTTCAAAGACAATTTTTGAAAATTTTTTCATGCTATCGCACGATTTTTAATGTTATACCTTTTAAAACCGGAAATTTCTCAAGTTTAACTTAAAAAAACAATGCAAATAACAACAAAAAAAATCACTTAGCGCGAAGCGCAAAAAATTTTACCCTTTTTTAATGTCTTTTTTACGGTATTTTGAAAATTTGGAGTACAACCCCCCTTTCGAAAAATTTGTATGGAGTACAACCCCCCTTTCCGAAATCCTGGCTTGCTGGCTACGCCCCTGCACAGAAGGGATTCTGAAATAATAATAATCATAGGTGAGAAAGGGGGGGGGCAGGGTGGGGTCCCCCCCCCCTGGCCTCGAAATTTTGGGGGCCCCCCTAGAAAAAAATCTAGGGGGGCCCCCCTCCCCCCAAATTTCCGAATTTTTTACCCCTGACCTCCCTCTAGATTTTGAAATCTGACCCCCCCTCCCCTCTCGGGAAAATTTTAGGTACTTTTTTATACTAAATTTTCTTCCAAAAACGTCAATTTTCATCACATATTCATGCTTTTACACCCTTTTTATACATGAATATGGATTTTTATTCAATAAAATGTTAGTATTATTATACTATAAAAAAACAATTATTAAAGTTATTATGGTTTAAAACTGTTTTGCTTTGGACACCGGACCCCACCTGATCCCCTTCCAGATTTCAACATTTCGCACCCCGGGTCAACCCCCCCCTAAAAAGCTAAGGGGGTCTGGACCCCCTTAGGACACCCTTCATAGAATTCAAAATTCGATTTACCCCGGGTAACCACCCCCCCTAGCTTCCCCGACCGTTCTCACCGATGATTATATTAATAAAAAAATAATAATTATGAACAATAATGAAATAATAATAATGAACAATAATAAACGTAATTAAAACACATTTTGTTTTTTGGTTTTTTTTGATATCATTATGTCACTGATTCGATACAAATACTAAATTTTATAGCAAAAAAACTACTTTTTTAAGGCATCTATTATATTGTTATTATGGAGTGGCGTATTATTACGGGGGTCTGGGTGGCGAGAGCTCCCCAGTGGGGTCAAGGGGCAAAGCCCCTTTGCATGGGGGTCCAGTGGGGGCAGAATGCCCCCAGGAAAGAAAATTTTTAATTTAAGGCGCTAAAATACTCCAGAAATATAATTCCAGATGATGTTTATCACAAAATTTAAGGTTTTTATCCCTTTACATTTGTTTGATTTAACATGTATGCCTTAACCTGTTCCTGTAATTGCCTTTTCCTCAGTTACAACCGTGAGGCGAGACCTTCATGCAACCAAAGTCATACTTCTGTCATACCTAATTTTTTGCGCGAGTAGTGTACAGCATAGGTCACCGACCTTCGACGGCTCAGGGGGGGGGGGATCCACGCGCCGGGGTGTGGAGGTTTTTGACCTCCAGGGGGGGGGGGTCACACCCCGGGGTGTTTTTTGAAAAAAAAGCACCCGGGGGTGCTTGGGGTGTTTTTACCATTTTTTTTTTCACCAAAATTCACATTTTTTTGACGAAATTTGACCATTTTTTAAGCATTTTTTGGGATGTTCTGGTGGGGGGGGGGTGGTCAAAAATGGGCCTTAGGGGGGGGGGGGGTCAGGGGTTCAAGGGGTCGATGGGGGGGATCAAAAATGGGCCTTAGGGGGGGGATAGGTCTCAGAGGCCGTAGAGGGAGGTGACCCCCCCCTCCCCTTCGGTGACCTATGGTGTACAGTGAATGAGCAAATTAAAGTGGTTAAAGCGGTACGGTGGCAATATGCAGATTTTTGTCACGGATGCAGTGTATTATGTAAGTTATTTCATGTTGCAAAAATTTGCATATTGCTGCCGTACAGCTTTAACCATTTCAATTTGCTCGCTCACTGGGCACTATTCGCGCAGAAAAATTATGTATGATGGAAGTAAAACCTAGGTCATGCGAAAAGCTTACCCCCGTAAAGTTTACGTACGACATTTGTCATAGGAAAATTCCGCCACCGTGAGACAAAGGTTTTACGTCTGTTGTACGTATGTTTCACAGTTGTAGTGGGGAAAAAGGCCTTCACGGAAACGGGTTAACTATTGAACGGCATAATCGATTTAAAATCAAAAAACTAAGATAAATTGTGAATTAAAACCATACATGGGCACGGGGGGGGGGGTTGGGGGGGTTAACCCCCCCCCCCCAAATTGTGAGAATTGGGGTTTAACCCCCCCCCCACTCCGAAGTGGGGGGGGTCTAAAAAGTTAACCCCCCAAATTTTGGAAAAATGACTAAAAAAAATGTCTTTAAAATGACTTCTAACTGCCTCCAAACTTAATTTTTGAGGTCCAAATGAATGTTTTAAGCAATAAAAAGCTCAAAAATGCAATAAAAAGGGCTTTTTGACCTTAAATTAGCGTTTTTTACCTATTTTTTCCTTCAAAATCGAAAAACGATATGGGTAAATGCACTCCAGAAAAAAAACGATATGGGTATTGTGCGTTTCTCGGATTTTAACCCCCCCCCCTAATTTGGGGTTTAACCCCCCCCCACTCCGGACCAACTTGCCCATGTATGATTAAAACTACCCACAAAGTGGGGAAAAATTGGTTTTTTGACTATTGATATGCGTTTGGAAGGCATCAGGAAAGTTTCTGTATTTTTCTCTCCCAAAATTAAAAAAACGTAAGGGTCTCCCTTACTTAAAATCCGGCTTCGCCGGATTTTGGGGGAGGGGGCCACTACCTTTCCCCCCGCCCCTCTACCCTGGGCACGCCACTGTTGTTATAAAAAAATTTTTATTAAACATATAACTAAAAAAGTAGTGTTTTCGAATTGGGAAAATTTTCCCATTTAGAATAGGAAAATTTATATTAAACATATAATTACCTAAAAAATGGGTTTTAGAATGGAAAAATTTTCCCATTTCAAATGGGAAAATTTTTATTAAACATTTAATCAACTAAAAAGATGTGTTTCCTAATATTCTGGCTGTGTTAAATAGATTTTAAATTTTTTTATGTCTTAGGCTATTTGTTTTGTATGGCAACCGTTTAAAAATGTTCCAAACAAAATCCAGTTGTTAAATAAAATTTAAAAATCCATAATTTAAAATAATACAAATGCTATCAAATCAAGAATATAATAAAACAAAAAAATGTGCAACTCCTGTGTTTAAAGTAATGACGGTGCATGTCATACAATGGTACAATAGGCAATAATAATAGCACTCCTTTTATAATCATGGGTGTTTTTGGTCGGGTCCGTTAGGGGGGTTCACCCCCGGGTGGAAGGCCAAAATTTTTCATGGGGGGTCCAGACCCCCCTGGCTTTTAGGGGGGGTCGACCCCGGATGCGAGATTTCAAATTAAGGGGGAGGGGTCAGGGGGGTCTAATTTTTTAACAAAATTTTTTTAACTCAATAATTTAAGTGTTTTTAGGTCTAATATTGAATTTTATGTACTAAAACCTCCTATTTAGGCCTAAAAGTATATTTAAACACTGTTTTTAACTAAAAAACCGTGTTTTTGACAGTAAATAAAAAATATACTTCCAAATTGGTCGGGGGGAGGGGGGTCAGCCTCGCTAGGGGGGTCACGCCGGACAGCTCTCGAGCTTTGGGGGGAAGGGGCCCTGGATTTTTTCTAGGGGCGGGTCCAAAATTTTGGCTCTACGGGGGGTTGACCCTTCTGTCCCCCCCAAAAACACCTATGGTGGTGAACCCCTCTGTCCTTCCCAAAAACACCTATGATCATACTTGGTTGATTTTTGTACCTTTCCCCCTCCTAAAATTCCTTGCCGCCTATAGTAATGGTCTCGGAAATTTTTTCTATCTGCTTTGATTTACAGCGTGTGCGTAGCCAGGGGTTCTAAAAGGTCTTTAAACCTTCTTTTTGCAAAATAAAGGCTTTTCCAATGTCTGCTACAGACCTGTGCACTGCCCCCCCGGGGTTAAAACGGGTGGGGGGAGCAATTCCAAAATGGGGGGGGCAACTTTTTTGAAACGGGGGTGGGGCAATAAAACGGGGGGGGGCAAGCAGGTGGAAAAAAAAGAGAAAAAAAGGAGAAAAAAAGAAGGGAAAAGGAAAAAAAGGGACAAAAAAAGCGAAAATAAGGTAAAAAATAGGTCTAAAATGGCTTAAAATACATTGAAATAGGCTAAAAACTGCAAAAAATTCGCGATGATGGTGTCATCATATGTCAAAAATGGCGTCATAATTTTAGGGTACTTTTTCATTTTTTGGCGGGGGGAAGGCAAATCCTCCAATAAAACGGGGTATTTCCAGACCGTGCACAGGTCTGCTGCTAATGTAATTTTAAACTTAAAAACATGTTTTTACTGTTAAAATCATTAGATAATACGTTAGTAGGCCCAAAACAGTCTATTATGAAATTTATTCTTGCTTTTTTGAAATTCGGAGGGGAGCTCCGTTCACGCCTTTAGCCCCCAAATTTTGTTTGTACTGAATCCGCTCCCCCCCAAATCAAACCCTCGGTATCATACATGGGCAAGTTGGTCCGGAGTGGGGGGGGGAGGGGTTAAAATCCGAGAAACGCAAAATACTCATATCGTTTTTTTCTGGAGTGCATTTTACCCATATCGTTTTTCGATTTAAAAAAAAATAGGTAAAAAACGCTAATTTTAGGTTAAAAAGCCTTTTTTTATTGCATTTTTGAGCTTTTTATTGTTTAAAACAATCATTTTGACGTCAAAACTTTGGAGTTGGGGGCTTTGGAGTCGTCAAACGTTTGGAGGCAGTTAGAAGTCATTTTAAAGACATTTTTTTCTTCATTTTTTTAAAATTGGGGGGTAACCTTGTTTCTCCCCCCACTTCGGAGTGGGGGGTTAAACCCCCTTCCCAGAATTTTGGAGGGTTAACCCCATATATGGGCAAGCTGGTCCGGAGTGGGAGGAAGGTTAAACCCCAAATTAGAGGGGGGTCATAGATGTGTTTGGGGGGGGGGTGGACAGAGAGGTCCACCCCCCTCCCTAGAGCCAAAATTTTGGACCCCCCCCTAGAAAAAATCCAGGCCCCCCCTCCCCCCCAAAGCTCGAGAGCGGTCCGCCGGCCCCCCCCTATTGAGGCTGACCCCCCTCCCGACCAATTTGGAAGTATATTTTTTTATTTACTGTCAAAAACACGGTTTTTTAGTTAAAATTAAAAACAATGTTTAAATACACTTTTTAGGCCTATATGGGCGGTTTTAGTACATAAAATTTAATATTAAACCTAAAAACACTTAAATTATTGAGGTTTAATTGTTGAGGTATGAAAAATTTTGTTAAAAAATTGGACCCCCCTGGGCCCTGACCCCCTCTAAAATTGAAATCGCGCACCCGGGGTCGACCCCCTTAAGAAGCCAGGGGGATCCGAACCCCCTGGACACCCCCCTAAAAAATTTTGGCCTTCCACCCGGGGGGTGGACCCCCCTAGCGGACCCGACCAAAAACATCTATGGGGGTAGGGGGGGGGGGGTTAAAATCCGAGAAACGCAAAATACTAATACCCATATCGTTTTTTTTTCTGGAATGCATTTTACCCATATCTTTTATCGATTTAAAAAAAATAGGTAAAAAACGCTAACTTTAAGTCAAAAAGCCCTTTTTATTACATTTTTGAGCTTTTTACTGTGTAAAACATTCATTTTGTCCTCAAAACATAAGTTTGGAGGCAGTTAGAAGTCATTTTAAAAACATTTTTTGTCTTCATTTTTCCAAAATTGGGGGGTGAACATTTTCTCTCCCCCCGCTTCTAAGTGGACGGGGGGTTAAACCCCCCTTTTCAAAATTTTGGGGGGTTAGTTAACCCCCTCCCAAACCCCCCCCCCGTGCCCATGTATGGTTAACCCCCCAACCCCCCTCGTGCCCATGTATGCTAATATATGCGTCTCTGTTTGCTATAAATGATGTTTTTTTTATTGGGAAATCGATATGTAAAAAAAGCCTCACTATTATTTATTAATATTATCTACTTTTAAGGATCTTATGCCGTTGGTTGTGAATGTGCTAGAGTCCCTGGACTTGGCGTATCTAGAAAAAGAGGAGCACGAAGTGGAAGTGGAGCTGTTAAAAGAAGACAATGAGCAGCTTGTCACTCAGTACGAACGGGAAAAACAGCTTAGGCGTCAAACTGATCAGGTATAATTTCTTTCTTATCTTGCAATTTCTTTTTTGAACTTGCTTAGTTTTTGGTTTAATTTTATATTATTTGGAAAATCAATTGCAAAAGTTGTGTATCACAAAGACAAAATAATAAAGAGTAAATTTAAGCATTTGATTGGCTGCAAAGTTTAAGGTTAACCAAAACATGCTCATGTTCATGGGGAAACAAAAAGAGTGATTTATGTATTACGAACAGAAAAAAGGGTTTACTCGAAAATCATATGATTAGAGCGTGTAGGTAGATAATACAATTTTTTAAACTTAAATGATAAAATATCACTTGGTGCAGTTTTTGTCTACTTATTAAAATTCAGTTTTTGAAAAATGAACGTGTTTGATTTATTTCATAAGTTATAGTTCAGCTTAAATAGTTAAAAACTTTAAAAAAAAATTTCCATGGACCTCTGGTTCTACTAATTTCTACTTAAATTTTTTTACATAGAAATGTCTTGAATTAGAAGATCAGCAAGAAGCGGAGCAAAGAGGTTTGGTAGAAAAAATTGACTCTTTGGAATCTATTGTTCGAATACTGGAACTTAAGGCAAAAAATGCAGGAGATCACGGTAATATTCTTAATAATTTTATTAGTGCAACGTCCTGGTGTATTTATTCCAAAAAAAGGGGGGCATCATAGGTGGTTCTATTTCATAGACATAAGTGGCCAGCCTGCCAGATTTCGAGAGGTACAAGAAAAAAATTTTTGGAGGAGGACGGAGGTTCTCAAAAACTCCATTTTTACCGTTTTTTAAACTGAGACCTCTCAAAATGTTAGGGGGAAGGGAGGGAGGCAGGGGTGTCGGAAGCATAGGAGGGTAGCTTCCTGGATTTTGGGTGGGGGTATACCCGATCTCCGAAATTCGGAGGGAAAGTGTCCCAAAAAATTTTTGGGGTATACCTCAAATACTTCATTTTTAGCGTGTTTAGTACTGGGACGTTACCAGGGGGGAGGCGGGGGAAAGCCGCCCCCCCACGAAACGGTCGGACAGGGGGAAAATAAGGATAGTGGTTGGGCTAAAATTATTTCATAGTTTGGCAGCCAATAATTTTAGTACCCCAATTAACCCCAAAAAAATTTTTCCGCTTCGCTTTGCTCAACGGTCATTTTCTATAGTATACATACATAAATCTCGCTATTTATCTTGCCTAATGCTAATGTGATTTCAAAGTTAGTACAATATTTTTTAAGAAAGCAAAACAAACAATCATATTGGTTGATTTATGTACCTCTCCCTTCCTAAATTTTCCAGCCGCCTATAGCATTGGCTCAGATTTTTTTATATAGGTAGGTACCCTAAAAAAATGGAGTCGAGATGCTGCTCATGTGCTTTGGTTTACAATGTGGGTGTAGCCAAGGAGTCTGAAAGGTCTCTAAATTCCTTTTTCGTGAAATCCAGGCTCTGTCAATGTGTGCTAATGCAATTTTTAACTAAGAAAACATGTTTTTACCGCTAAAAACATTAGATAATAGGTTATTAGGCCAAAAACAGTGTATCATACAGCTTTATCTACGTTTATTCCAGCTTTTTTAACATTTTCAAAAATTAAAGGGGGACTCCGCCCCCGCCCCCCCCCCCTTTGAGAGAGGGGCGCCCCCCCCCCCCCCCTCGAAATTTTTTTTGTACTACAATCCCCCCAAAAATGAAACTCTGGGTACTTCCTTTCTGGGAATCCCCAAATTTTAAGGGGGGGGGGAGTCCAGGCTACCCTCAAATTTTAAAGGGGGGGGGTCGCAGTAATCGGTATTTTTTTAGTTGTATAGGTATAACCCCCCTTCCCCTATCCACCTATGGTCGGCAGGGTATAACTGCCAGCTCAATTTTCCCATCTGCCACCTGTGCCCATAACAAGGTACAAATAGAAGTGACAAAACACGGTTCACTCCTAGCCTTTAAACTTCGAAACTCCCCCGCCCCATTTTCGTGTGGCCAAAATAAAAAAAATGGGTATCGGAAGTTTTAATTTTTTGGGTATGGCGAGATTAAAAGGGTAAATCTATAATACATGGGGAAATTGACTCGCAGTTGGTATGGATTGGAGGGAGAGTATACCATTATTAGATTATTGCACTCTTTCACATTTTTCTTCAGGCTTGGTTGGTTAAACCCATATCCTGGCCAAAAAGTCCCATAAAACTTTCGTTAGTAGGCTAGTATAAAAAGACACAATGTAAAAAATTATAACACAATTTGTACAAAATGTAAAAAAACAACATTGTTTTCATTACTTTACTATTATCAAGAATATATAACACAAGAAAATGTCCGACTGTACACTAAATTTTTGACCAAAATTTTGCGAGAAAAGCCGCACTTTCAATTTCGTGTGCAACTTTCCCCGCGAAAATCCGCCATTTTCTGCAAGTTTTCCCGCGCTGCGATTTTTTATACAGTGTTAGTTTTCTCGCAGTGGGGACTGGGACTTCTTTCGCACTCTATGCTGCTTTATTCGCACTGCGATTATTTTCGCACTGCGAGTCGGGCTGCACAACAAAAAAAATAAAAACAAAGCGGAGCAAAAAATTTTTGGTAAATGAGAAAAGTCGTTTTTTACCTCATTAAAAAATGCCCCCACTAAAAGCACTAAATCACAAGAATCTAACGTCACTTATTGCCAATAGATTCGATTTAATACAGAGTATTTGTATGGTTGAACTTATTCTCCAATGGGGTGCGCAATCGGAAGGGTAGTCAATTGACGAAGGGAAGAGGCGAACCATACAGGGCGAGGGCCGGAGGGGGGGGGGGGGTAAACCCAAAAGGGGGGGGGGAAAATCGAGAACGCAAAAACCCAATCGTTTCGGAGGCATTACCCATATCGTTTCGATTGAAGGAAAAATAGGAAAAAACGCAATAGGAAAAAGCCCTTAGCATTGAGCTTAGTAAAACACATTGACCCAAAACAAGTGGAGGCAGAGAAGCATTAAAGACATTTTTCTCATTTTCCAAAAGGGGGGGGTAACTTCTCCCCACTAGTCAAGAGGAACCCAGCTCAGAAGGGGGGGGGGTTAACCCCCCCAACCCCCCCCCCCCCGGCCCAGATGGGTCAAACCAAAAAAATTTAGATTTATAATTAAATCCCACTCACAAAATAAAAACAAAAACAGATTTCTGCTTTCAATTGCAAATTTTGTCGTGGATATTCTAAGACATAATACAAAATCACAAATAATATGCAAGAATAAAAACGAATTTGCTATGTCTGCAATGGTACTACTAAACGCTAGCAGTAAAACTATCTAGAAAAACCTAACATAATCATAAATTATAATTTGCACAGACGCAGAATTTTCAAAAAATGCTGATTTGTGTGAACAAAAAAATCTCCGCATGAAAGTCATGTGGGCGGTCTGGAGTCATCGCGTGAGGACACTTACAGCGGTGTACTTAATTCTGATACCAAGAATATATAAAACAAGAGAAGCCGACACACTAAATTGGACCAAAATTGCGAGAAAAGTCCACTCGAATGGCGACTTTTCGCAAAAATCCACCATTCTCTAGTACCGCGCGCATTTACACAGTAGTTTCTCGCAGGGGACGCGACTCTCGCACCTATCCTACGCACCATATCGCACGCGAGCGGGCCACAACAAAAAAAAAAAAACAAAGCGGAGCAAAAATTAAATGAGAAAAGTCGTTTTACCAAGATAAATACCACAAGAAGCACTAAATCACAAGAATCTAACGTCACTATAGCCAATAGACGATTAATACAGAGTATTGTATGTTTCTATCTCCGATGGTGGTGCCAATCGGAAGGAGCAATACGAAGGGAAGAGGCAAACAAAAAACCCACCACAAAAACAAAAACCCCACACACAACCACACAACAAACCCCCCCCACAACCCCCCAACCCCCAACCAAACCAAACAAAACCAAAAAAACAAAAAACAACACACAACCACAAAACCCAACCCACCCCCCCCCACAAAAAAAAAAAAATAAAAACAAAGCGGAGCAAAAATTTTGTGTTTAAATGAGTAAAAGTTGTTTTTTTTAACCTTAAGATGTTAAAACTATTTAGTTTTAATAAAATAAAGTAACTTTTCAACGTTTTAAAATTAAATAAAACAAGTTTCGAAGTGTTTTACTCCATTAAAAATGACTACCTACCAGCGTCTGTATTTTTTTGTTGCGCAGCCAGACTCGCAGTGCGAAAATAATCGCAGTGCGAATAAAGCAGCATAGAGTGCGAAAGAAGTCGCAGTCCCCACTGCGAGAAAACTAACACTGTGTAAAAAATCGCAGCGCGGGAAAACTTGCAGAAAATGACGGATTTTTGCGGGGAAAGTCGCACACGAAATTGAAAGTGCGGCTTTTCTCGCAAAATTTTGGTCAAAAATTTAGTGTACAGTCGGACATTCTCTTGTGTTATATATTCTTGCTATTATCAATGCTATTAAAAATAGTCAAATTAAATTTAATTAAAAACCGTATTACATTATTACATACGTAACGAAATGCTGATTAAAAATGTCAAAAAACGTTTATTACCTTTTTAGAATTAAATTTTTGATCTCGAGGACAGAACGGGACGGACGTTATAAATCTGATCACGCACGGAAATATATTTTAGTTTGCTGGGTGTGACTTTATAGTTCGGCAAAATTTGTAGAAATCACAATATTCTCCTATTATCCTTATCGTATATAAAAATCAATAGGTTCTTGTTCTGTGTTGTGATTGGCGTTTTCTGGGTTTCTGAGCTAAAGGTACTAATCGTGCTAAGTTTTAATTGTATATTCAGAAGAAATGCTTGCAACAAAATTAATATTATTAAATAAATTTATTGTTAATGTGTAAAAATATTTATTTAAGCGAATCGAATGGAAGAAAGAGAATCAGAACTAAAAGGGGAATATCAAAAATTGCATGATCGCTATACAGAACTTTTTAAAACACACATGGACTATATGGAACGGACCAAATTTTTAATGGGAAGTGAAAAATTCGACATGAGTATGTCCGCCCAAGGAACGCCAGCCGCCACAGCCAGGTAATCGTGTATAATTATGTTGAGTTGGTTCAAATACAGTTTTTTTTATTCAGTTCTTAAATATTTGAAAGGTTTATACAAAATGAATTTTTAACACAATTACAAACAAAAAACAAAAATCCACAGAATAAAAGCGCAAATCTCGTTGCAGTTTTTTGATTAATTCGGAGAGTTAGAGAACTAAATCTAAGAAACCAGTCTGGAACATTCTGATAAAAGGGTAATATTAAAAAAACGCCACTCCTGGATACCGCAATCGATAGAAAATATTTTAAAAAGTTTTTAAGGTTTTAGAAAACTTTATTAAAACTATAACGTCACACTTTTTTTTAAGGAGTGACAAAGACTGGCGTTTACATGCCATTTTAGTTTTCACTTCCAAAATTTGTCTTCCTCGAATTTCCAGAAAATGTATATATCGTCGAAATTCTAGATATTAAAGCGGCATGTACATGTACCCTAGCTGGGCTAAATTCTTTCTAATTTTTGGCACTGTGTTAGCACAATGCCTGAACGGTGAATACAACTTATCTTTTCTAGAATGAGCAGTATGATGGCAAGTCTGGACGGCGCTCTTGCTGCGAAAGCGGTTGCGGATCCTATGCAACATTCCACCCAAAGTTTACCAATGAGTGCCGAACAGAAGTTAGCTAATGAAATGCAGGAACGTAAGTATAAATTTAGTCAACAGGACAATATGAGCACATGCACCGTCTAGCAATGCCTTCCCTCTTCTCGGTTTATTAATAGCTATGCTCCACGCTCTCGTTTTAAAGCCCCACTCTTTTTTTCTTTTACGTGTTTTAGCGAAATTTTCGCCATTTTTGAACTTTTTTGTAAATTTTCTTACATTTTTGTCGTAATTTTGTGCATTTGTTTTCATGCTATTTTTTCGTCTTTTTTTGCAAGACTTTTTATTTTATTTGGCACAACCGTTTATAAAAATTTCCTCTCCCCCTTCATTCTAAAAAAAACCAAATCCAAACTAGTCAAAGTAGTGTAAACTACTACTCGCGGACGTGGGTAAACACAAATTAATAAATGGATCACCAAGCGCTTTATGCAAATAGTCCAAGCCATTAGACAATATTTCTAACAAAACAAAACTAAGCGCGTTTTCATTAAAATTAGGTAAGGGTAAATAACATAACCTAGTTTGGTTTGAAGTTTCGGAAGATTACTAAATAAACACTTGTTTTATAAGCATATCAAAAATAAATCTTTTCTATTTTGCCCCTCTCCTTCTTAAAATTAATTTACTTCTCTATAACATACAAAACGATGTTTTTTGGAGGGTTAAATAAGGATTTTGAGGAAAATAGATAAAATCTATAAAAAGCTTTTTACCATATTTTTCTGGAATGCATTTAATGCTTATAATTTTTTTTCAATTCTAACGAAAAAGGGGTATTAAATTCTAGACAATGAATTTATTAATAACCTTAACTTTAGATTATTTAATAACCGTAAAATGACATATGCCAAAAAAAATGTACTGTGCTAAGGTTCAGTGTATAAGAAGAATGTTATGTTTTGACGTAATTTTTTTAAATAATTTATGATAATTTGCTTTAGAATGGTTGTCTGATGAATTGAGCCCGTCTTCAGCGGAAGAAATATTAGGAGGCAAATCAGAAGATCCATCAAAAAGACAAAATTCTGAGAGCGAAGGAGGGTAAGAAGCGTGAAATAGTTTACTACAATTTACAGTCGTTGTTGCTTTGTTAGAAAAATTAGAGACCCCTTACACGGAAGCCATTTATGGTCGGTACATTGGAGAGCATAGATGGGCAGCTTAGCCTTCCGGATTTTAAGGTGGTATACGAAATTAGTGGGAAGTATACCAATATTTTTTGAGGTATACCTCAAATCCTCCATTCTTAACGTTTTTAGTACGGGGGCCCAAATTTTTGGGAGAAAGTGTTCGTGGCACCTGCAAATTTTAAAGGGGGATTGTCGGCAGATTTCAGGATATTTTTTTGGGGGTGCGTACATCCCCTTCTCCTCCAACCCTCTCCCCTTCGCCCACAGAGAAATGGATACCCCAAGAATCAAGTATAATAAATAGCTCCTGGAGACATAAGACGAACACTGTCACTGTAGCTAGAGAAGCCTTTACCAGTAGATGGGCACTACTCGATACCCAAATTCTGAGAAGAAGGATTTAACTGCCCCCCCCCCCAATTTTGAAAATGAAGAAAAAAGTTTTTAAAATAGACTTTTCTAACTGCTTCCAAACTTAAGTTTTGAGGTCAAAATGAATGTTTTGCACAATAAAAAAGCTCAAAAAGGCAAAAAAAGGCTTTTTGATCTAAAATTAACGTTTTTTACCTATTTTTTTTCTTTAAAATTGAAAAACTGATATCCATAAAATGCACTTCAGAAAAAAACGATATGGGTATTTTGCGTTTCTCGTATTTTAACCCCCTCCCCTAATTTGGGGTTTAACCAGACTCCCCCCCTACTCGGGACCAACTTGCCCATGTATGGTTTTACACTGGAATGACATTAGAAAAATCTATAGGGGGGACAAACCCCTTTGGCTTTCTAGGGGATTCGACTCGTGGTGAAAAGTTGAAACCTAGAGGGGGTCAGGGCCAGGGGGGTCCCAATGCCCGAAGCAAAATACTTTTAAACCATTCTTGGTTTAATTATTGTTTTTTATCAGATAATAATACTACATTTTATTGAAGTAATAGTGATTCTGGTATAAAAAAAGGTGTAAAAACGTGAATTTGTGTTAAAAATTCACGTTTTTTTCTAAGAAAATTTAAGTATAAAAAGTACTTAAAATTTTCTCGATGGCGGGAGTGGTCAGTAATCCGAGAGGGGTAAAAGATAAGATTTATTTTCAGATGCTTATAAAACAAGTGTTTATTTAGTGTAATCTTCCGAAACTTCAAACCAAACTAGGTTATGTTATTTACCCTTACCGAATTTTAATGAAAACGCGCTTAGTTTTGTTTTGTTAGAAATATTGTCTAATGGCTTGGACTATTTGCATAAAGCGCTTGTGTAATCCATTCATTAATTTGTGTTTACCCACGTCCTGAGAGTAGTTTACATGAAATTTTTCTAGTTTGGATTTGGTTTTTTTTAGAATGAAAAGGGAGAGGAAATTTTTATATAAACGGTTGTGCCAAATAAAAATAAAAAGTCTTGCAAAAAAAAACGAAAAAAATAGCATGAAAACAAATGCAGGAAACTGCTCCTACAAATGTAAAGAAAAATTTACAAAAAAGTTCCAAAAATGGCGAAAATTTCGCTAAAACACGTAAAAGAAAAAAAAAAAGAGTGGGGCTTTAAAACGAGAGCGTGGAAGCAAGAGGCGATCAAGAAACCCGAGAAGAGGAAGGCATTGCTAGACGGTGCATGTGCTCATATTGTCCTGCCTTGGACTAAATTTATACTTACGTTCCTGCATTTCATTAGCTAACTTCTGTTCGGCACTTATTGTTAAACTTTGGGTGGAAATGTTGCATAGGATCCGCAAACCGCTTTCGCAGCAACAGCGCCGTCCAGACTTGCCATCATACTGCTCGATTCTAGAAAAGATAAGTTGAACTTATTGTTCAGGCATTGTGCTAACACAGTGCCAAAAATTAGAAGATATTTTAGCCCAGCTAATGTACATGTACATGCCGCCTTTAATATCTAGAATTTTTGCAACGACACAGGATTTTTCTGGAAAATTAGAGGTGAGACAAATTTTAAAAGTGAAAAAATGAAAAAGTACGGCATGCAAATGCCAAGCCTCGTCACTCGCTGAAAAATTTTTTTGGTTATCGCTTTTAATAAAGTTTCTAAAAACCTTGAAAACGTGTTTCAAATATTTTTTATCCATTGTGATCTCCAGGAGTGGTGGTTTTTTAATCTTACCCTTTTACTTTTTTAAATGTTCAAATACTGTTTTCTTATTAAGATCTCTTCTATCCGAATTCAATCAAAAACTCCTATGAAATATTGGCATTCATTCTGTGGATTTTTGTTTTTTGTTTGTAATTGTGTTAAAAATTCATTTTGGCATAAAAACTTTCAAAAAATATTTAAGAAACTGAATAAATAAAACTGAAATTTGAAACTGACTCGAACAGGAATTTATAAGATGATTAACTGGCTGGTGGCGGCTTGGTGTTCTGGTGCAATTATTATCACTTTTTCACTTTTGGATTAAAAGTTTTGTCTGTTCCATATAGTTCATGTGCGTTTGAAAAGTTTGAATAGCCATCATGCAATTTCCCAATATTCCTCTAATCCGATTCTTTCTTCCATTTATTTGTTAAAAATAAAATTCTACATTAAATAATCAATACATCTGAATAAATATCTAGTTTGTCGCAAGATTTTTTTAACACAAATGAAAAACTTAGCACGACTGATAATTTTAAGCCCAAAAACCCAGAGCCGAGTCAAACAGAGAACAATAACCATTGATTTTTACAAATACGATTTAGCAAAATAGGAGAAACAAATCTGCTACTTTAGAAAATTTGCCGAACTATGAAACCACTGATAAAGAAACGCGTAAAATATATTTCCGTGCGCGATCAGATTTATAACGTCCGTCCCGTCTGTCCTTGAGATCAAAAATTTAATTTTAAAAAAAAAGGTACAAAACGTTTTTGTACATTTTTAATCAGCATTTCGTTACGTACGTAATAATGAGATGTTTTCAATTGGATTTATTTGGAGCTATTCAGAGCATTTATAATACAATACATATACAATAGAGTGTTTGATGACACTAATTTTCACCAAAATTCGGTGAGAAAAGCCGCGTTTTAATTTCGCGCCGCGACTTTCCGCAAAATTTGCTCAGTCTCTGCAAGTTTTCCCGTGCCTACCTCTCTAGAGTGCTCAGTTTTCTCGGAGTGGGCTTAGTTCCTTTCAGCTCACGGCTCATTCCGGACTGCGATTTTTGCACTGCGAGTCTGGCTGCGCAACAAAAAAATACATACGCCGGCAAGGTAGTCATTTTAAATGGAGAAGAAACACTTTGGAAACTTGGTTTTATTTAGCTCCCGAAAAATGTTTAAAAAGTTACTTTATTTGATTAAAACTAAGAAGTTCTAACATTTTAAGAAGTTAAAAAAAAAAGAACAGCTTTTAATCTGATTCAAATACAAAACTCTTTTAAGTTCCGCTTTGTTTTTGATTCTTTTTGTTGTGCAGCCCGACTTGGAGTGCGAAAGAAATCGCAGTGCGAATAAAGCAGAATAGAGTGTGAAAGAAGTCCCAGTTGCGACTGCGAGAAAAATGAACACCTGTATAAAAAATCGCAGTGCGAAAAAACTTGTAGAGAAAACTGGCGGATTTTCGCGGGAAATTTCCCCATGGCATCCAAAGCGCGGCTTTTGTCCTAAAACTTTGGTCAAGAATTTAGTGTCAAGTTGGACATTTTCTTTTGTTATATTTTCAAGATTACAGTAAATGCAAACAATGTTGTTTCTTTACATATTGTACAAACTGTGTTATAAATTTTTACATCTGTCTCTTTTTAATACACCAGCCTACTAACAAAAAGTTTTCTCATGGGACAATTTTGGCCAGGATATCGGCATCAACAAACCAAGCCTGAAGAAAAATGTGAAAGAGTGCAATAGTCTAATAATGAACACTCTCCCTCCACCCCATCCCAACTGTGAGTCAATTTCCCCATTTATCACCATATCTACCCTTTTAATCTGGCCATACCCTAAAAACCAAAGTTTCCCATCCTCATTCTTTTTTTATTTTTGCTATATGAAAATGGGGCGGGGGAGTTTCGAAGTTTAAAGGCTAGGAGTGAACCGTGTTTTGTCACTTCTATTTGTACCTTGTTATGGGCACAGGTGGCAGATGGGAAAATTGAGCTGGGAGTTATACCCTGCCCACCATAGGTGGATAGGGGAAGGGGGGTTAGACCTATAAGGACTAAAAAGACACCCACCTACTGCCGACCCCGCCCCCCTTTAAAATTTGAGGGTAGCCTGGACTCCCCCCCCCCCTTAAAATTTGGGGATTCCCAGAAAGCGTAAGTACCCAGAGTTTCATTTTTCGGGGATTGTAGTACAAAGAAAAATTTCGGGGGGGGGGGGGGGCGCCCCTCTCTCAAGGGGGAGGGGGCGGAGTCCCCCTTTAAATTTTTGAAAAAATTAAAAAAGCTCGGATAAATGACAATAAAGCTGTATGATACACTGTTTTTGGCCTAATAACCTATTATCCAAACGTTTTTAGCGGTAAAAACATGTTTTCTTAGTTAAAAATTGCATTATATATTTACTATACATAACTGAATGAGTAGGTACATACATA
>JASAMX010033723.1:0-2500 GCA_030248175.1 Microlaimidae sp. YZB2_3
TGGACCTACCTAGCATTACAAAAATTTGGGTCCGCGGTCCCGCCGCGAAATCAGATTTCGTTATGAAACCAATAATTTTTACCAAATTTTTTCGGAAATCGGAGATTAAACAACTATATTAAAACAATTTCGAATATTTTTATAAATTTTTAACCATTATTTAGAGCTATATTAAGCGTAACTAAGGTTTCTTGTATGTAAATTTTTTAGGTTATTCAGAAAAAACAAACATTTTGTGATGCTTAGTTAAATACAAAAAGACCTCGAAAATTTTTCAAGTAGATGTTTTATTTGTATATAGTATATCCAGTTTCAAAAATAATACGAAAAAATGCATTTAATTTGAGAGGAACTTTGTTTCGTGGTGGGACCGCCGACCCAATTTTTGTTATGCTAGGTAGGTCTATACTAATTATAATAATAATTTATGTTTAAAAGAATTGAAATATTCAAATATTTTTTTGTTCTGCTTGGAAAAACTTTGTGTATTAAAAAAATATTTTTTTCTACTTACACAAGTGCTTAAATTCTAAAATATGACTATTAATTACCTAAAACAAATAATTTACAGTAAAAAATTAGAATTTTGAAAAAAACGACCAAAATTGAAAATTCTACTAAATTTTTAGCCTGCCCCGGCCCCGGCCCCGGCCCCGGCAAATTAAAATTTCTCTACCTCGGCCCCGGCCCCGGCCCCGGCCCCGGCATCAGCAATAATTCTGCCCCGGTCGATCACTAATTGTGACGACCTGTTTTAACTGATAACTCGCAGTGTAATTGGAAGCTAATTTCTTATCAATAAATGACTAAAACAAGTTCACACAAATTTCACTATTAAATTAAAATAAATTAATCACTTGATAAGTTATAAAGGAACGCAAGAAAACCCATGTAATTCATATAAATAAATAATAAAATTTTTTAGCTCTGCTCAACCCTGTACTATGAAGTCTTTGTGTGCTGCAACCAATACTGGTGAACTGACTAATAGTGAAAATAACTGTTACGCTCTTCACGGTAAACCAAAGTTTTTTATAAAAATAAACACACAAAGAGTGTCCAAAGGACAAAGTTCAAAAAGAAAAATTCTAAAAGGCAAAATCTAAAGAGAATTTTTAAACCTGTTTAAACTTCGTCCATTGCATTTAAAAGACGTGTGAACAAGCCACAGCTTCCCTTTCGATGGGATAATCCAAAGGTGTCCCATGAACAAACCAAAAGTGTTCTTTGGGTTTTTTTTAAGTTTTGGAAGGTTGTTCTTCGGATAAGGTTTTCACATTTTTTAAATACTAGCTAAAGGGCAGTCCAAAGTGCTTAAATTCTGTCCAAAAACTATGTTGAAATATTTCAAGTTTATTTTGGTTGTCCTTTGGACTTCATTCTTTGAACACTTTGGGTGAAGTATGAACAGGTTTAAAAATTCCTTTTGAATTTTGTTTTTTTAGATTTTTTTAAAACTTTTTTTCTTTGTCCTGTTGTTTAGAGGATGCATGAACACAGTTAAAAACTTTTTTCGGACACGTTAGACCGTGTATTATAAACCAAGCTTAGGAATAATTTTTAAAGCACCGAATTTATGTTGATTTTTAATCACCTTTCTAATTTGAGTTGTGTTATGGACGTTGTTTTAGGTCGATTAGTATGAAAAATTTTTTCAACAGGGTAATTTAAAATGATAATAAAGAAGCACAGTTCGCAAACCAACTTTCTGTTTTTTTTACAAAAGTCTCTATATTTGTGTAAACTATGCTAATTTAATCTTCATTTAGAATTTTTGTCGTCTGACATTTTGGATCACATACAAGAGTGCAAAAATAATATTGAACGGTTTGGTTGTTCAGAAATATTCAAATCTAGACTTCCACATCCATCCAACAGTGCAAAGATGAACATATTGGCTGGTAAATATAAAAATGCGCATTGAGAACAAAACTTGAATCTTGTTTTAAACGGTTTGCGCAAATAAATGTACTTGTTGCAATATTTCATTGGCTTTCTAATATTTTTGTGAATTTAAGAATCATTTGATTCGAGATTGCTTTTATAGTGCTTATTATTTCAAAAATTAATTCAATAAAAAATTAAGTGCAAAAACTCTTTGAACCCTGATTTCTTTTTTATCACTTCTGAATGTGCCGGACTACAAGACTAGAACGCAACTAAGTTTAGGTTAAATTATTATCATGTTACAAAGATTAAAGGCCAATGGAGCCAACGAAATTTCGAACTGGAAGTTGGAGCCAAAAGTAAGGAACTTGGAGTCGTAGGTGGGGAACTTAATGCCGTAAGTTGGGAACTTGGAGCCGAAAATTAAAATCGCTAAAACGTTTACCTAAGCCTAAGCGAAACCTAAATCTAAACGCAAACCAATTTTTCTTAAAGGCTCCAAGTTTCCAATGCTCGTAGCTCCAAGTTTTTAAAGTTTTTGGATGACTCCAAGTTCCCTGCTTCTGGACCCCATACCGTTACGTAGACCCCATACCGTTACAAATACGTATTG
>JASAMX010033723.1:10000-14314 GCA_030248175.1 Microlaimidae sp. YZB2_3
CACTACTATTACTATCACAACAACAAGTAGTACTAATGCTGAAATTATGAGTACAATAAAAACAACATCAACTACTGTTACTACTACTATTATTAATGCTAATACTTTGACTACTACTCCTTTTATTATAACTTTGCCTCCAACTAGTACTATTCTTACTAAAATAACAGCAACTACTGCTGCTACTATTGCTATTACTATTACTACCACCAATACTAGGGCTACAACTACAACATCAGCTATTCCTATTGGCAGTATTAATGGTACAACACCACTAATTAGTACAATAGCTACTACTACTACTTATAGTACTACAGCTAATGCCTTGTCTATACTAAATACAACTACTACCTTTTTTACTAATACAATAATTGAAACAGCCACTACTGCTACTACTGTAACTATTACCACTAGTACTAGTACTACTTCTACTATTGCAGCTATTACATCCACTATGGTAGCAATACCGAATAATTCTACTTTTTTTGCAGCTACTATTCCTACTACTATTACTCTTCTTATAAGTGTTATCACTACTAATGCTGGACCAAATACTAAAGGTAACCCTTTTACTTCTACAGCTGCAACAATTACTACATATAATACCGCTACTACCACAAAAACACCTATTACTACTACTATAACTACTACTACTACCACTACTAGTAGTAGTAATAAAGCCGCTATCCCTATAACAACACTAATTGTGGCTGCTACTGCTATCAGTACTACTAATACAATTTTAAGTGCTACTGGTACTGTTACTTTACATACCACTACTAGTATTAGTATCACTACTGCTACTAGTATTAGCAAAAGTACCCTTATTACTACTATGGGAATACCAGCTTCATATATTAGTACTATTACTGCTACTCCGATTAGTACTGCTATTTCATTAACAAAATCGACTGCTACTATTTATTTTACTGGTACTGCAGCAGCCACGGCTACTACTACTACCATTGCAACATCTATTGCAACTACTACAACTAATAATATCATTACAATCAGAAATGTAATTACAGCAATTAGTAGTGCTAGTACAACTACTATATCCAATAAAACAGCAACATCAACCAATACTACTACTAGTTTTTCTACTACTTTTATTAACGCTACACCAATATTTGCTACTGGCCCTATCACAACTGCGAAAAATACTACATCTAATATTATTACAGTAATGAAAACAACACAAACTACTGCTACTGCTTTTATCACTACTATGAGTCCCATTACTAATATTAATACTAGCACTATTAATATTAGCACTGAAAATAAAAGAAACACTACTGCTACAATTACTACTACAACATCAAGCACTGCCAATACTAGTACTAATAGTATAGCTAAAAATACCATTATTTTTAACAGACTGGAGAATTCTACCACTAATATTATAGATACTTCTACTACTACTAGTGCAAAATCAAATGTTAGTGCTATAGCTACAGCTACAATTGCTAATATCACTAAGAATAATATTACTGTCACTAATGCTGTTAAAGTTAGGACAATGCCAACTACAACTACAGCTGATAATAGTACTTTTGGCACAGCAAATATTGGTGTAGCGTTAATAAAAGTAGTAGAAAAATTAGTAGTAGTATTGGTTAATGTTTATATTTATTCGATATAGTAGTTGTACTGTAGCACAGTATACCTAATTTACATTTACTAATTGTAACAATTTATAGTTTGTAGTAGTTGCCCAATGTTTAGATAGTAGTCATAATTATAGTACAGTACCCAGTAAAATAAATAGTAGCACCCAATATATTTAATGAATAATTTACTCTAATGGGTACTTAATAGTCTAATTTTTCGTGTAACAATTATTTTTCGTGTAACAATCTAATACCTAGTAGCATAGTAACAATCTAATACATAGTGGTATGTAAAGTAACAATCTATCACCTAAAATATATTAGGTGGTGCAGAATAAGTGGGTACACAGTATATTTTAGTGTAACAATCTAATGTTCTGCCAATTATAATTTATAGTCTAATGTATAGTCTAGCTAATAGGTGTAACAATCTAATTATAGGTGTAACAATCTATCACCTAGCTAATGTTCTAGTGCCTAGATTCACTCGTTTAGTAGTGATATTTTTTCTGAGATAATAAGTAAATATATTTACTCTAATGTACACTTTAATTTAGTGTAATTTACTCTAATGTTCTGCCAATATAGTGTAACAATCTAATGTTCTGCCAAAATTCACCAAAATTCATCTTATTTTAGTATATTTTTTTTTTTTTTTTTACTCTAATGTTCTGCTAAGTAGTAGTAGTAGCTATTGTACTAATTAGTGGTGTTGTACTTTTTTATCTGCCAAATAGGAATAGCTGATGTTGTAGTTTTTTTTCTTTTTTTTTATTTATAATAGTAGATAGCAAAAATAAAATTTTTTTTTTTTATTATTTTCATAAGAATAGTACTTAGTTGGAGGCAAATTCATAATAAAAGGTTTAGTAGTCAATTTATTAGAATTAGTAGTAGTAGTTTTAACAGTAGTTGATGTTGTTTTTATTGTACTCATAATTTCAACATTATTTTTTTTTGTTGTTGTGATAGTAATAGTAGTGGCACTACTCCTTTTATTATAACTTTGCCTCCAACTAGTACTATTCTTACTAAAATAACAGCAACTACTGCTGCTACTATTGCTATTACTATTACTACCACCAATACTAGGGCTACAACTACAATTCAGCTATTCCTATTGGCAGTATTAATGGTACAACACCACTAATTAGTACAATAGCTACTACTACTACTTATAGTACTACAGCTAATGCCTTGTCTATACTAAATACAACTACTACCTTTTTTACTAATACAATAATTGAAACAGCCACTACTGCTACTACTGTAACTATTACCACTAGTACTAGTACTACTTCTACTATTGCAGCTATTACATCCACTATGGTAGCAATACCGAATAATTCTACTTTTTTTGCAGCTACTATTCCTACTACTATTACTCTTCTTATAAGTGTTATCACTACTAATGCTGGACCAAATACTAAAGGTAACCCTTTTACTTCTACAGCTGCAACAATTACTACATATAATACCGCTACTACCACAAAAACACCTATTACTACTACTATAACTACTACTACTACCACTACTAGTAGTAGTAATAAAGCCGCTATCCCTATAACAACACTAATTGTGGCTGCTACTGCTATCAGTACTACTAATACAATTTTAAGTGCTACTGGTACTGTTACTTTACATACCACTACTAGTATTAGTATCACTACTGCTACTAGTATTAGCAAAAGTACCCTTATTACTACTATGGGAATACCAGCTTCATATATTAGTACTATTACTGCTACTCCGATTAGTACTGCTATTTCATTAACAAAATCGACTGCTACTATTTATTTTACTGGTACTGCAGCAGCCACGGCTACTACTACTACCATTGCAACATCTATTGCAACTACTACAACTAATAATATCATTACAATCAGAAATGTAATTACAGCAATTAGTAGTGCTAGTACAACTACTATATCCAATAAAACAGCAACATCAACCAGTATCTACTACTAGTTTTTCTACTACTTTTATTAACGCTACACCAATATTTGCTGTGCCAAAAGTACTATTAGCAGCTGTAGTTGTAGTTGGCATTGTTTGAACTGTAACAGCATTAGTGACAGTAATATTATTCTTAGTGATATTAGCAATTGTAGCTGTAGCTATAGCACTAACATTTGATTTTGCACTAGTAGTAGTAGAAGTATAATATTAGTGGTACTCTCCATACTGTTAAAAATAATGGTATTTTTAGCTATACTATTAGTACTAGTATTGGCAGTGCTTGATGTTGTAGTAGTAATTGTAGCAGTAGTGTTTCTTTATTTTCAGTGCTAATATTAATAGTGCTAGTATTAATATTAGTAATGGGACTCATAGTAGTGATAAAAGCAGTAGCAGTAGTTTGTGTTGTTTTCATTACTGTAATAATATTAGATGTCCACTTTTTCGCAGTTGTGATAAGGGTTAGTAGCAAATATTGGTGTAGCGTTAATAAAAGTAGTAGAAAAACTAGTAGTAGTATTGGTTGATGTTGCTGTTTTATTGGATATAGTAGTTGTACTAGCACTACTAATTGCTGTAATTACATTTCTGATTGTAATGATATTATTAGTTGTAGTAGTTGCAATAGATGTTGCAATGGTAGTAGTAGTAGCCGTGGCTGTAACTAGTAAAATAAATCGTAGCAGTCGATTTTGTTAATGAAATAGTACTCATAGGAATCACGGTTAATTGGTCTGGTAAATAG
>JASAMX010033725.1:0-66614 GCA_030248175.1 Microlaimidae sp. YZB2_3
TGTAACTACTTGGTTCATTTACGTATTGCTGCTAGAAGTTCAAAAAAGAAGAAACATCATAAGTATCGTTAGGTGTGATATAAAAAAGTTAATTGCAGTCCCGGTACAAGGCTTAAGAGTCATTATACTTTTACCCAAAAAGCTTTGCTTTTGCCCTTTAAGACTTTTAGTCTAGTATAAGAGCTATGTTTTTTTTCCTGTTTATTGCTTTGAATACGGTAGGGTCCTTGATATAAATCGCTTAAAACTAATCATCTTTTGACCTACTTTAATTTGCGGATTAATGCGGAGAGGCATTTTAAATCTCACCTAGGTCGCGAGATTTTTAATATGTGTTATTTTTTTATCATACATGCACTTTTGTTTAATCTGCGCTTGATTTATATTTTGGCGGGCTATCTCTCGCGCTTAAACTGCAAGCATTCCGCCAAGCGGTTTGAACATAGGCGTCATCGTAAAGAATGGGCGTATTACGATGTGTATTGTATGCGCCATCTATAGGAAACCTGGGATCTTTTCCAAACAAAAGAAAATCTCAAAAATAACTCAAAAACAAAGTCTGTGTGTCTTATTTAGTTACCAACGATGATTTAAGAGTGTATTTTACAGTAGGATCGGTTAAATCGGATTTGGGAACATATAGAAGAAAATAGTCCGTACCGACACTCTTCATAATATTTGCGGTTACTCCGGACAAACCCCCCTAAATTCGGGGGAGATAAGCACTAAAAACGCTAAAAATGGGGGTATTTGAGGTAAACCCTAAAAAAAATTTTGACACCCCCCTTCCAAAGTCTTTTGGCGGGCGCATCTTGACCCCCCTCTCAAAAATAATAAAAGGAGGATGTTACCACACCATTGTTTTTGAGTTTTTGTTGGTTTTAAAAGTAGGGTTTGAAAATATAGCCAAAATTTGACAGTATTTTGTAAAAAAACAATTTATACTGTTGAGAAAAATTTTGCTGCCAATGAACAAACTAAATAACTACGTTTTAAAATTTTCATTTTTTTCTTTGATTTTTTAAAATTCGAAGTCACATGGACCACCTAAAATATAGAGACTTTTTTTGTGAGTAGAAGTATTCTGCGGCACTATACCCCCAACGCCTCAAGATCCCCAAATTCATAAAGTATGTAAAAGAAACCCGACGTTTTAACTAGTTGCGTTCAGTTATTAAGTAAAGACTGTTGTAAAACGTAAATACTTTTTTAACTTGGATAAAAAACAATTCAAAATGTTTTTTATTTTTCCTAAGCCTATGCAAAACCAAAAAATTAAGCTTAGCTTTATCATGATACATTTGTATTTCATTGCGTGTTCTTGTTTATAAAAAAATATTGAAAAATTGTATAATCCTATTTATCGATGATTTTGATTTTTAGACCTCAGGTATCTCGAGGCCTTGTGGATATTTTGATCAAGAGATGTTGTGACCCGCTCCCATTTGTTGGTATTTAAAGCTAAGTTCAGCGTAGTTTCGATATTTTTTAAGCCGAAGTGAAACCTAAAATTACGCTAAATTGTTTTATGATGCTTTTTTGATAATGGGACAATCGACCAACAACACGTCAAAAATATTAAAGTCTGGAAAGCCATTCGCAACTGTCAAATCACCTTTATTTTTGGTTAAAAAACCGCGCAAAAATTACTGCACGTACTATTACTCAACTGAATATCATACGGAAGAATCAGTCAGCTGCGCGTCAGCTGATTGTCATGCAAATTAAACTACATCGCTTACAAATTATTTCTTACGTGAATTAAATCGATTGTCATACGCCATTACTTCCTTGCCCGCACCCGCACGATACTTTTTTTGGAGTAATGTTCCGCCGAATTCGGAATTAAGTTGCCCGACATTTTTGTTCATACTTCAATGTTTTGGCCGAAAAATCTCAGGTTTTGTGCGTCAAACGCAATATCTCAAGAAATACTGCACCAGCGCGCCAATCTTAACAATCAAGGTATGCAAATAAAAATAGAAAGTTGTTTGTTTGTTTGGGTGCATTATTTGTAAATTGAATTTTTATACTCATTATGCTATCTTTATACTCATTATGTTATTTTTATATCATTAAACAATCTTTCAATTACAGAATCATCACCGACAAAAGTCCTTTTGAAGGTTTCATCTATTGAACAACTTAAGATATTTTGATGATAAAAATTTTGTTGCCTATTGGAGGCAGGGGTATGGTTTTCACCAAGAAATCATCTGACACCAAGAAATAAAAAGTTTGACCCTGTACCGCACTTTTAAAACCGGGTTTTTGTTCATGAGTTATAGAAGGATTTAAGACCGAAGGTCACCACAAATTTAAAAAGCAGTGGTTTAAAAATTTATTTGCTAAATAAAAACTAAAATCTGTTAAAAAAAGATTGAGACTGGACTTGAGTGTTTATTTAACTAACAAAACTATAAGATATTACAAAATTGCGAACGAATTACGGTCGCTGCTTAATCAGGGTAACAATGATTACGTAAATAATAAAATTTAGTTGAACGTGTTTTTTAAACCCTATAATAAACCGCCTTTAAGACTTTTTTAAAAAAACTGTAAATTTGTGGTTGTTACTTCTTCTTTTGTCAAAGCATTCTATGTTGAAACCACTCTCATGCTAAAATAAAATTTTCTTACATTAGTTTTTGCACTTTTGATTCAAAAAAATCACCCGATTAGGATTTTTCATTAAAAATAAATAGATCATTTTGATAGATCTATTTATTTATTTTGTTTAGATAAATAGACTTTATATCTCAAAAACGCTTAACGGATTAATACGGTGCTAACATCAGAGTGTAGCTCAGACTTTTGGCTATCATCAAGAATACATAACAAAAAGTGTATCACTGTGTGTTAAATTTCTTCCCTATCCGTGCATCGCTTTGACAGAAATTTAATCCCCCGGGGGGTTAAATTTCTGTCAAAGCGATGCATGGATAAGGAAGAAATTAAATACACAGTGATGCATTCTTTGTTATGTATTCTTGATAACACTTAAATTTAAAATGACGCCAATGATGCCAAAGATATATGTTCAACCGCCGTCACTACAGCCGATAGAGGGACAAAAACGTGGGCCTTGTGAAACAAAATCTGTTTATTAATAAACAGGTAAGAAACAGCGCTTGGTATTCTGTGAGATCAAGCTTTTAAGAGTATTCCTAGAAAAATTTAGCCCGATTAAAGCACGTAAAGTTTTTATGGCGGTTTGAATGCGGCCGATTTAAGTGAAAAAAAACAAGATAACATTTTTAGTAACATCTTGTTTACAGGTCCAGTTTTTACTTCAGGCGCTTGGTCATAAAGTAGTCACCAAATTATTTTTTTGATTTAGCAAAAAAAGCTTTTTATAGGCTTCTATTGGAAATAATCTCGTTTTGTGGATGGTGCACATCCATTGCATTATGTAAAGCATTGCACTTCTAAGGTTAAATTTATGGTCAATATATTAAAAAATGAATAAAAAAAAACAACAGTGGTCATCATTTCGGTCTTACCTGCCTATCAAAAAAAAAAGTTATATATAGGAAAAAGCTATAAATGTGTGGAATGTAATCTTTCCGGACCCCAATTATTCCAGAAGGAAATTTTCTCAAAGCAAACTGTCGAAAGCGAATTGTATTAAGTCTCAAATTTGTAGCAGTATTATCTTTTCTGTCTGTTATTAAGCTAGCCAATATAAGGGAGTAAGGAACACAAACTTTATGCTTGTAAGCTTAAATATCTCATTAGTCTCCCAATATATTTCAAGCATCTTTTTTTGTTTTATTTACATGTTTTCAATTGTAGTTTTCACTAATTTTCACTAGTTTTCACATGATACTATGAATGAATAAACTAATTAAGGTTTTTTTATATTTTTTTTTATCATAAACCCTAATAGTTTCTATATTGTATACAGCTTAACAATTTTTATTAGATTGTAAATAAAACACAAAAAATAAGCTTTATTATAATGTTTTATCTTATGAGCTTTTTTAGTTTTTACAAACTGCTGTATAGCGAAAAGTTATGAAATGAATTGCGTATGGCCGGACTCGTAGGTTTGCGGCCAATCTGGACCGGGTTCCCCTGCCACCGGGTTCCCCTGTTTTTACACTGATCACATTGTGGCAGGCTGAAATACACACAGAGGGTAAATGACTTAAATTTGTCCAGCCTTCATTTTGGCCGCCGTTTATTATTTTCGACACGCGAAAAGTTATGAAATGAATTGCGTATGGCCGGACTCGTAGCTCGCGGCCAACCTGGACCGGTTATTCTGCCACCAGGTTCCCCTGTTTTTACACTGATCACATTGTGGCAGGCTGAAATACACAGAGAGGGTAAATGACTTAAATTTGTCCAGCCTTAATTTCGGCCACCGCTTATTATTTTTGACACGCAAAAAGTTATGAAATGAATTGCATATGGCCGGACTCGTAGGTTCGCGGCCAACCTGGACTGGTTATTCTGCCACCGGGTTCCCCTGTTTTTACACTGATCACATTGTGGCAGGCTGAAATACACACAGAGGGTAAATGACTTAAATTTGTCCAGCCTTAATTTCGGCCACCGCTTATTATTTTTGACACGCGAAAAGTTATGAAATGAATTGCGTATGGCCGGACTCGTAGGTTTGCGGCCAACCTGGACTGGTTATTCTGCCACCGGGTTTCCCTGTTTTTACACTGATCACATTGTGGCAGGCTGAAATACACACAGAGGGTAAATGACTTAAATTTGTCCAGCCTTAATTTCGGCCACCGCCTATTATTTTTGACACGCGAAAAGTTATGAAATGAATTGGGTATGGCTAGACAGACGTTGCGACAATCTATGTAGCCATAGGTGGGCAGCCTTACGGATTTTGGGAGGGGGATTCCTGACCCCGAAATTTGAAGGGGGGTGTCCCAAAAATTTTTTTGGGGTATACCTCAAATACACCATTTTTAGCGTTTTTAGTACTGGAACCTCCCAAATTATAGGGGGGGTGTCCGGGGTACCCCCAAATTTTAGGTGGGGTGTCGGCTATGATCGGGATTTTTGGAGGAGTATAACCCCCCAATTCCCCCCTGTCCACCTATGTATGTAGCGATACGCAGTTCATGATAAAATAGTTTGCCGCATCACTTTTTAATTATTTTAGATATAAGTAGCCCGTGTCAGCCATACACCTGACAAATAATTTTTCCGGCATTTTTTATATTCATTTACTAATTGTTTTCAAAATTCAACCCTTCTATGCCGTTCCCGTGACTTTAAGCTTTACAATGATACCTCAGTTTACCCGCACTCCATTTTGTCGTTTGGGGGAAGGGTCTTTTTCCGTTTGGTAAAATTATGTTGTTCATCATAAAGATGTCAATGTTATTTTTTTACTAATTTCAACCCCTTTATGATGCGCCCTGAACTATATGGTTTACCCACATTTGATTTACCCAAATCTTTTTTGTGATTGGGGAGGAAGGTCTTTCCCTCTTTGGTAAAAATATGTTGTCCAGTATAAAGATGTCCATGTTATTTTTTTTAGATTTCAACCCATTTATGACATTCTCCAGACTGTAAGCTTTGCAATGATACCTTATTTAGCCCAATCCGTTTTGTGGTTAGGAAGAAGGGTCCCCTTTTGTTCAAAATGCGTTGTCCAGCATAAAAATGTCCTTGTTATTTATTTTTTGAAACATTCAACCCTTTTATGACATTCCTTGAAACTTAAGCTTTGCAATGATATCTCATTTAGCCCAATCCTTTTCGTGGTTAAGGAGAAAGTTTGTTGCCCCTTTTAGTGAAAAAACGTTGTCCAGCATAAAGATGTCCATGATCATTTTTCCAAAAACATAATATTCTGGCTTTACATTGGCAAATTACTCTTACCAATAAGTTTGAACCAATTCGAAGATAAATTTTTTTTTTAATTTTCAAAGTCCATATTCAAAGTTTTTGTGAAAATGTCTTGTCCAACCAAAAGATGTCCATTCGACTTTTTTTATTTAAACTCCTTTATGACATTTCCCTGTCTGTAAGCTTTGCAACGATATCTCATTTAGCCCAATTTTTTTGCTGCTTGAGGAGGAAGGTTGTTCCCCTTTTTGGTAAAAAACGTTGTCCAGCATTAAGTTGTCCATGTCAGTCTTTCCAAAAAACATGACATTTTGGTTTAACATTGGCTAATTACTCTTATCAATAAGTTCGAGCCAATTGAAAGACAAAAAAATTTTCAATTTCCAAAATTCATAGGTTTCCCCTTTTGTGAAAATGTTTGTCCAGGCTAAAGATGTCCATACAAATTTTTCCTAAATTTTAAACCCTGATGACATTCCCCGGACTGTAAGCTTTGCAATGATATCTCATTTAGCCCAGTTCCATTTGTAGTTGGGGAGCACGGTAATTCCCTTCTTTAGTGAGAAAACGTTGTCCAGTATAAAAATTTCCATGATTATTTTTTCAAAAAAACATGATATTCTGGCTTTAAATTGGCTAATTACTCTTATCTATAAGTTTAAGCCAATTTCTGGACAAAAAATTTTTAAGTTCCATTTACCCGAGGCAAACACCCCCCCCCCCTTCCTAGCTTTTTGACCTTGTTGATCTGTGGATGTAGCCATTTTACTTTTTGTTTAAAGACAACAAAATGCGTTGTGGTTAGAAAGCTATGCGACTTAAATTTAAATTGAAACTGGTTTTTATCTGATTAAAGATAATTAAAGTGGTCTGTAAAAAAATTGAGTTTTTTTTTTCTATAAAATATTTAAAATTTATAGTCAAATATAAATCACCAAACACCTTTAAATCCCCAAACACCTTTTTTTCAAAATCAAAAAGAAATCTGCACAGTTTTTATTTATATAGATTACTTTTAAACTTTTGCCGCAGTGGCATAAATGGCACGTAAAGACATATCTTTTTTAAACAGTCAAGGATTCGTTAAATCATTTCTATTACAAAAATAATAGATTTTTTAATAAACAAACAAGTATTAAAAACTGATGTAATTTTGATCAATACCTAATTCAAACATATTTCTATAAATTTTAAAATTCCAATTAATAATTATTAAATAAACATTTAACCACCTGCTTTAAAACTGGTTTTTACTTTAGGAAAATAGTTTAGATAAAAATAAGTTTTTTTTTTAAAACGGTGCAAATGTTTGTGGAAAATTTTCTTTCTAAAAAATCCAAAAATAAATGAAACTAAACTCTGTTCAAAAATAATTGCGACTTTACTTTTTTGTCATATCTCGCTAACCGCATAATTGATTTATAGAAAGGTCTACTAGTGATTATAATTTAATATTAGCTATACATTCATACAATTTTCGTCTGATTCAACCGTATTGTTAGCGAGATATTCTTAGTGGAAATTTTTTTGGTTTTAATAATTTTGTTAACAGATTTTAATTTTAAAAATAAAAATCTGGCAATTGACGCTTTTTAAAAACTGAAAGGAGACAATGAAAAAACAAAAGAAGGGGAGTTTATAACCCAAAATTTGTAATTTTAAGTGTGCAAATAATAAAAAAACACTATGTAAACTTGAAGTTTTGGTCGAGTACTTTTTGAAGATTTTTAGCTGCCGCACTTCTTTTAATTGGTTCAAACTCCTGAACCTGCAAGTTGTCTATCTTTGTAGCATACTATCTCAAATATCTTAACGAAACAAGTAATGGTGGCATCTAACTTTCTCTTGTTTCTGTAGCGAGTTTCCTCAAGTCATTTATAAATCTTATTAAAACTAAATATAAGAAGAAAAAAAATATGTTTAACATACGGTCAACTGATTTATACGTTAGTATGACATTGAAGCTGCTTCGAGGTCCTGATCCAAACGCAACTGTGACAAACGCCCGATTTTGAATTGAAAAATATTTTAAACCTTTTTGGCTCACCCCGCAGTCTCTTAATCGATTTCCATTATGCTAAATGTAAAACATTAATAAAACGGTATTAAAAATTATGGGAAATAAAATTATAGGTAAATTATTTAGAAAAATATATTAGCAATAGTAAAGCATAAAATCGAACACTTCTCACCAATTAAAACTATCACAAAACCCCTAAAAATAACACATTATTCGTCAAAAATATCACCAAAACATAAGAAATTTTATCTGAACAGTTATTTCTGCTTTTTAAAAAAATCCCAGGTTATTTTTATTTTAATTATCATTTACATATAAAAAACCTAGATTGTCCGGTTAAGGTTATTAAAATTGATAATTGTCAACGAAAGGCAAACCAAAAGTAGCTGCAACAGTGTATTCACGTGTTCAATAAACATCTATTTTCTTTTTTTATGTCACAGAATAAGAATTATTCCTAAACTACCATCTGAAGTTGATTTCTTCTTCGAATCTTTCATTTTTTGAATTACGTTTTACTGATATGAGTGATGTCAGATTTTCGTGATTTGAGTAGTTACTTAATGGGGGGCATTTTTCAGTCCAACAAACAACTGTTGCAGCCACGTTGGGTTTACCTTTAATCCGGTATGCTCGATTGCATTTTTAAGTTACAGATATTTTTAATATAGAAAGACTTTTAAATCTATCTAGCAATATGGTTAAAATACTATTAATAAATCAAGAAAGCAGAAGATTGAATCCTTACCGGCACGTCTTGAATTTCAATGTATGAATCTTGGCACAAAGTGTCTGAATCCACCGTTCCTACGGTCATATTTTTAATGGATATAACTAAGGTTTCGCCAGCTTTTGCGTCAATTGAATACCGACAGCGGCTTGCTTGGGAAGCTAAATAAAAGCAAAAAAATAAAATAAAATCTAACAATAAAATAAAATATACATGAATTTCTGAACCTTTACCCTCTGCTACGTCTAAAACGTATGTGAGCTTACTACAAATATAATAAATATCACCCATTTTTAATACGAAAAAACACGATTTTTTGCAATTCCTAAAATTTGGAAGTTATTGAGATAAGCGATTTAAAACAAAGTTTTTATAACCCTAGAGTGTTGCACATTTTTTAAAGCTTCTCTATTATTGGGTTGTTTAAAAAGAACACAAATCTTTTTTCCCCCCCTTTTTTTTTTTTTTTTTTTCACTGTAGCTCTTTTTTTCCAGCCTTTCAAATATTTGTCAAACCACTGCTTTAATTAAATACTCTCGTTTTTATTCCTTAAATAATATGTATTTAAAATGTTTAAAAGCTACAGAGATAAATGTTGATTTTCACGATTTACTTCTTGAAAACGTAAAGTACGTTATTGTTGCAATATTTCTCATACAAATTGTAAATATCGGTTATATTTATGCAGATTTATTAAAATTAAGACAGGTAAAATATGATTTTATATGGAGAATCACGACGGTTAATTCAATGTACACAAAGGTCTCGAGAAGAATTAAAAATAATTTGTATGAGACCGGAAAAAATGAGGAAAAAATGCACAACCAGCTATTTTTTTAAATTATTTTATGTTTATATTATTTTTGTGTACTATGATTGTGTGTTTTTTCGTTAACCAACATCATATGCCGGTTAACGAAAAAACACAAAATCATAAACCTTTATATACATTGAATTAACTGTCATGACTCTCCATAGAATATAATAAATATGATTAATAAAAATTCAAATTAAAGCAACTGAATCTTTCACAACCACTATGGTCGTCATCCTCCCATTTAAACAAAAGTTCGTGTTTATTTTTTCAAATAATATTTTATTTGATAAATCTGAAAAAATATTGTAGCTCCAGTCATTTAAAGCGGAAAAATGATCAAAGCTCTCGAGTTTCGCCCTTTTAATATGTTTGATTTTTAAATTATTTGAAGCGCATTTTTTACAACTATTTTTCGCTTATTCATAGGTTTAGCTCCGAAGCATTGTGAATCAGAGCTATATTTCAAAACCTGGTTTTTGAGCTTTGAATCTCTAATTTTGGACAAAAAATAGAAATAATTTCTGGAAAAAAAGCAACGTTTAAAGGTAAAATGAAAGCGTTTCTGCCTGAAGATTTTATACGTGTATAAAAAGTTTATAGTTTAGGACAAAATATTTATTTTTATTTTTATGTTTGTTTATATGCTTTAAAATTAAAAATTTGTTAAAAATGTATTGTCGGCATTGTTTGTGGAATAAGTATTAAAATAAAATTTCGTGGTGAAGTTATTTTAAATTTAAAATATCAGATAATTGGCGATAGTAATTATTAACATTGAGAGATATATTTTATTAGGAGTTTGAGCAGTTATAAAGTAAATATAAAATAGTAACATATTGAAGTTGGATACCTGGGTCTCCACGTATAACCAAATGACCTTCATCAGTCGTAGCATTTATCTGACCTCCACATAACTCTACAAAAATACATTAATTTTAAATAATTAAAAAAACAATATAAAAATGGGTGGCCATTTGTTTTTAAAAACCCTGGTTTAAAATTTACTCAAAATTTAAAAAACTAAACTCCAAACACAACAGTCCTCAACTGGGGCTTCACGTACAACCAATTGAGCTTCATCAGAGTCGTAACATTTAACTTACCTCCACATAAATCTATACAAAAATGCATTAATTTAAAATTGTTTAAAAACAATATAAATTGCGTGTCTATTTGTTTTTAAAAGTGCTGGTTTAAAATTTGCTCAAAATTTCAAAAAGCTAAATTCTAAAGACAAGAGTCTTTAAGAAAATCTGGTAAATTTTAGTTTTATAGATATTAAAATTTTAGAAATGTTATTAAAGTTAAAATTAAGCTCTTCTGCGTTTAAAATTTTTCTCGACAAGTGGTTGTCAATCTCCAACATAATTCACGAAATAAATATTTTATTTATGTATTAAATATTCGATTTGGCAAAAAAATTCCTTGCCCAGTCCCATTTTCAGTTATTTACTGTGGACCCACTCTTAAATTCTATTTTTAACTTTTAAATCTTATTTAATATTTTTCTAGTTCAAACTAACTTGCTTGATTGTCTGTTAAAAACGACCGGGTTTTCCTATTTTGTAGCAAATAGTAAAACTTTTATTTCTATTTTTGGATAGGTTTTTTAATATAGTGAAGGGTTTTTTACAGACAAAACAAGGTGTATATTAAACCTCGTCATATTGGTTGAACCTCTAAAACTTTTTCCAAAAATATATTGTTTTAACACGGTGAATGTATCTGTAAGCAGTGGGATTTAATTATTTATCTACTGTTCCATTGTTTTTGTCGTGTTTCCAAAGCCGTTTTTTTACTTTAATAGTCTGTACAAAAATGATGTGGAT
This sequence comes from Microlaimidae sp. YZB2_3, assembly GCA_030248175.1. Lineage (NCBI taxonomy): Eukaryota > Metazoa > Nematoda > Chromadorea > Desmodorida > Microlaimidae > Microlaimidae sp. YZB2_3. The sequence continues at coordinate 11,227 of JASAMX010033725.1, forward strand.
TGTCGTCAGGTTGTCGACAAAACTAGACATTTGAAACGTTATATTTGAATAACGGAAAGAGGAATATGTACGTCGACATAAATTCAATCATAGCTCGGGGTCTTGGCTATTCTTTAAAAATGTAAAAAATCATTTATGACGAAATCCAAAACCAGTAAGGTATCTGAAAGAGCGCAGCCAATGCTGTGAAAAAACCTGGTCTCAAAAAAGCAAAACTTTTTTATTAGTGGAGATAAGAAACGCTGCTTCATATTTTGTAAGAACATACGCCTTTTAGAGTTTTTTCTGAAAATTTGAGCGAAATAAGATCGCTCAATTTTTTATGATCTCCGGAATGCTCGTGATTTTGCGATTTTTAGTCAATTATTGAACACTTTTCGTCAATTATTAAACACTCGCGGTTTTGAGAATGCTTTAAACGCTTACTGCTCTACGTGTGTAAAGGCCGGTTCATACTTATGTAAGAACGTCCTTTGGACAAAATCCAAACGACAAATACAGCGTCGCATCTGACAAAATAACAACCAGTGGCCGAAATTAACGCTGGCCGAATTTAAGTCAGTAACTTTAACTTTTTAAAGTTCAAGTTTTATCGCCATAGTCCACATCATTTTCTTACGGACTATATAGATTTGTTTTTATGGAACTCAAGATGGCCATTGGGATAGATTTCAAAATTAGAAAGGAATTATATGTTTATCGAAAGTTTTTCTGGTAGAAAAAATTTTGAAGCCTAACCTTTAAAATAACCTTAAAACAGCAGATTTCGTGGTAGAAAAATATTAATAATAATAAACAAACAAGAATTTTTCGTGAATAAAAAAATACGTCAAAACTAGCAGCCACATGCACTTCAACTAAATATAATGTGGGGTGGGGTTAAGTGCTTATATTTTAAAGTTAAAATCTTTCAGGCTGAAATTAAGGGCATAACCGTCCGCCGTCAGGAAGAAATAAAAAATGAATGCGCGAGAATAAAAATAATAAAAAAAACTTGTCAGAGATGATGTAACCAATCATTATGAAGTTACGTCACGCGATTCTTTCCGCGTGATATATTTTTGAAAAACGAGAGGTTACTTTGCCTCCAAGCTATTTTCATCCTGATAGAATTCATCTTTAGTTTGCGAATTTATGACAAAATAGCCCAGAGATTTGTTAATAATACCAATTTTATTAATATAATATAAATTTTAATTAATATTAATTCTAATTCTAATTTTAATAATCAGATAACAGAACTAATATTTTACTATGCATAGTCTATGCATAGTTTAATTCTACTGTATCATCATTTCATTTTTCTTTTCTTTTTTTTCGTTTTTTTATCAACAACGTCAAATTTGCGACTTAATATTTTCGCCTATTTTCTTAAAATTTCCGCCAACATAAACTATAATTCTAACAAAATATCAACATAGCTATCTGAAATGACTCTAAAACCTCAAAAGGTGCGCTTATTTAAGTCGGTTTTAAAACTTTTCTTGAATGCATCCAAAGAATCGACAGTTACCTGAGACGGGAGTCCACCTAATTTGCAAAAGAAAATTTCCTTGCATTAATTCGAGTTTCTTAAACAGTCAATTTAAAGGGATGACCACGGGTGGGCTACAGATTAAAATTAAAAAAATCATTGGCTTGCAAATTGTTTAGGCTATGTATAATTTTAAAGCACTCATATAAATCAGTTTTGTCTTTTCGGTCCTTTAATCTTTCTAAACCTAGGTAATCCAGTCTTTGTTCGTAACTAACAGGTAAAAAGTTGCATTTAGAAAACAACCTCCTAGTGAAATTTTGAAACTTTTTCCAAAATGTTTATATCTTTTTGTAAATAAGGGTTCCAAACGGCACCAGCGTATTCAAGAATTGGTCTAACATAGGACTTATAGGCTCTGAGAAAATTATTTCTAGAGTTTGAATTGAATGTTCTAAAAATTAGTGATGTCACTTTCATTGCTTTTTTTGCTGTGATTTCACAGTGTTTAGGGAATTTCATATCATGAGATATATAAACACCTAGGTCACGCACCAATTTTGTAGTTTCAAGTACATTATTAACAAGCTTATATTTACAAATTAGTTCTTTGCTATGATTTTGAATATGAAGAACTTCACATTTATGATTTGATAATTGCAATTGCCAGTCTTTTGACCAGCTGTATATTCTATCAAAATCTTCTTGAAGTCTTAAGGTTTGAATGTCTTAGCCTTTAGATGAAGATTTTGCAAACAACTTTATATCAAAAATATATAATACTATATATTATATATATAGTATTATATAGTAGTATTATATATATTATATTAAGGAAAAATATGCCACTCAGTCTCAGAAGCGAAAAGATTTGGTGCCATTTTTTGAGCACTGCCATTAATTGTTGTGCGCATAAAATGGCAAAACAACTGCTCTTATTGAGGCATGTGTCGTGTAAATGGGCACTGCTCAAAATGTAGCAGTGTTTTTGCGCATATCTTAGCATGCTAACTCAAACGCAGTGCATTTTGAAGGACACTGTACTTTTTTAGCAATTTATACGTATATATGCCCATGTACTGCACATAAAAAGGCGTAACCGCGGGAAACAAAAAATAAACCCACTAAAAAACTACTACTTTGTTTGTACACTGTACACAAAATACAAACTTTTAGTATAGACATACAAAAATAAAATCCAAAGCAATACACAAAAAGATCTATTTATGTATTGCATTGGATTTTATTTTTTTATGTCTATACTAAAAATTTTATTTTGTGTACAGTGTGCAAACGAAGTAGTGGTTTTTTAATGGGTTTATTTTTTGTTTCCAGCGGTTGTGCCATTTTATGTGCAGTATATGCGCACATATCCGCATAAATTGCTAAAAAAGTGCAGTGTTTCAAAATGCAATTCGTTGGAGTTAGAATGCTAGGATATTCGCAAAAACACTGCTACATTTTGAGCAGTGCCCATTTACACGACACATTCCTCAATAAGAGCAGTTGTTTTGCCATTTTATGCGCACAACAATTAATGGCAGTGCTCAGAAAATGGCACCATATCTTTTGGCTTCTGAGACTGAGTGGCATATTTTTCCTTGATATAATATATGGTAATGGTATTATATATTTTTATTTATATCATCTGCAAAGAGCCTAATTTGTGAGTACTTAACACAATCAACAATATCATTAATATATATAAAAAAATAAAAATGAACCCAAAACAGAACCCTGAGGAACTGAACTTTTTACAGAAAATGATTTGGATACTGAGTTATTAATTACAACTTTAATATCCTGCCCAACTAAAAATTATTTTATCCATTTTAAAAAATTACCAAAAACACCATATTTTTCTAGCTTATATAACAATTTTTGATATTACACGTTGTCAAAGGCCTTGGAAAAATCCAAGTATATGACATTAATTAGAAGTTTATCTTTTAGTGCCTGCGTCCACTCATTAAATGTTTTCAACAGCTGTGTTATTGTGGAACATTTTGCTTTAAAACCATGTTGTAACATTGAAAAAATGATATGGAAAAAGACAAGAAGTTCTTCTTTAACAAGCTGCTCCATTAGTTTACAAGAAACAGATGTAAGTAAAATTGGACGATAATTTTCTTTTATGCTTGGGCCTTTAACAGAAATTAATAAAGCTATTGAATCAAGGGTTTTCTCCAAAATCAAAAAAATACGAAAGATCATGCCAAAGCAGCAAAAGCGCCAAGCAAAAAAAAGCGAAAACATAGCGACATAGTTTTTTAGGGCTTTAAATACCTTTTTTGTGGTAAATACCTTGTTGTCCAACTTTCCTATATTTGGTAGATTAAAATTTGGTAAGATGTCAACATCACCAGTAAAAACGGAAGCAAAGTAATTTCCAAACAGTTCAACTTTTTCACACTCTTCAGTTACAAAAGTCCCATCTTCCCTTTTAACGGGTGGGATAGTTTGTTTTGTTTTAATTTTACCATTAACAAATTTACAGAAATTGTTTAAACCCCCTGAATTTAGAATTTTTTCTCTTTATTAGTGTTAAAATTTTTAGCTTTATTTTTGTATATTTTGCAAATTTATTTGTACTCTGATCTTAATTTTTCATCAATATTACGCTTATGCCAAAGTTTTTTCTTTTGATTTTGTATTTTTTTTTATATGTATTGGATATTACATAATTTTTTTATTATTTGTATATAATTTTTTTTCAGGGACATGTCTATTAATTCCTAACAACAATATATCCTTGAATGTTTGCCAAGCATTTTCTACTGTGCCACATTCCTCAAATAAAATTGTCCAGTTGATTGTAGATAGGTACAAACTTAGCCTAACATAATCTGCTTTTAAAAAATCAGGTATGTAAGTTTGAACTCGAATTGAAGGACTGTCAACAATTTGATGAATTTCAGAGATTAATATAACATTAAACGCACGGTCAGCGTATTTGTAACGAAACGTTGCTCCTTCGTTTTCTATTTCCTGATCGCTGAAAAAATGTATGAATAAACCATTGGAAGTTGGAATGAAAACTGAAAGGGTTTTTATCCGCAAAGATCGCTTACAATCGTTACTCCGTCTACCTAATGTCGTCTATAACCATATTTGTATAAAATAAAGAAACAGCATGAATTGGTTTAATTACTTTTTTATTAAATATTCTATTAAAGAAAAAATTAAATAACTTAATTTATGTAGCTAATAAAGCTTACAATTTTAACACACAAGTGGCTTACTTACAATAGAAAAACGCTTTAAAATAGTGTGACTCACAATTCGCAACAAAGCTAACGAATTATGTATAAATGTACTTTTCTAAAGCCTGAATCAATTACCAAATTTTTTATTATAATATTAATTATGTACACTAACACACTTGCTATCACCTAAATATTAAGCAGAAAAGTCAGCAAAATGACTGTAGTCATATTAAAAATGGAGTATTAGATAATACACAAACAAAATTTAGAAACAGACTTATAAAGTCTTCTGCCAGAAGCTGAAGAAATAACTTCCTTCAAAATACTTTTAGACATTTTTTGTGGTTTTATTTCATAGTCATTGTTACGCACAATCAGGGCATGTGCCAGGATTTTTGAAAGGAGGGGGCCAGACTCTAGAAAATTGAAAACGGAATATAAATGCGGCGCGAAGCGCCGCACTTTGCGCTGCGAAGCGGCGCCAGGCGGACGCGAAGCGTCCGCCGGGGTGTCTGGGGGTGTCCCCCCAGCCGCCGGAGGCGAAACTTTTTGATTTAGCATTAAAAATGATCAAAATTAGGGCTTAAAAAAACCTATTTACAATGAATTCAAGGCAGCCAGGCCGGCAGAATTCACTTTTGGCATACCCCAGCCCAAGAAAGAAGGTAGGGAGAAGCAGGGTTCATAATGAAGTTACCTTCGCTTTTACCTTCCCCCACCCCCTGGACCTACCTCATCTTCCTTATTTTTTACCCCGGCCAACCCAGAAAGGGGGGGGGGCATGGCCCCCCTGCCCCCCTGGCACAGGGCCTGTGCACAATTATGATCGGGTGATAAGACGTATTTTTCCCCGTAATTAAGTATAAGATAAAACTCAAAATTTTACCCGCAAACTACAATCATTATTTAATAACAGAGATAACAAAAATCACATGCTTACCATAAACAACCAAACAGAATTGAAGACAAAGTACAAAATATAAGTAGATCTTTTTTAAAAAACAAGAGATATTATTTATTATATTGAGTACGAAAATCCAGTGCACAGCAAAACTCGAATTTTAAGCTGTTATATATCGCTGACTAAGCGAAGGATTTATATTGGACATATCAGAGCCTAGCACAAAATCTTTACTATGAGATAAAAATTGTCAAAAAATTGTTTACCTAAGGTCAAAATCGTGGTCTCAAAAACAATAATTGTTTCATTAGCAAAAGATAAAAAAATTAATCCTTTACTCCTTTGATGTTAGCCGAAAAAAAAGAGCTTTGTTTCGTTTTTAAAGGTTTGCTAACAATGACCAATGCTTTTAAATTAACTAATTAGATTATTGATAAATTGATAAGTCACTAATTTTACATTTTTAAACAAGGTCAAACGCACAAACAGAACTATTATAATTGACAATTGTCGTTATCTACACTTACACACACAATTTATAAGCTTTTACTGCACGTTTTTTATTTGACTCAGTTAAATGAATTACAATTTATTATTAAATGTTTTAAACACTTCAATCGGTGTTTGTCATGCTGATCTGGACTTTAACAGATACATAATAAAAATAAACAACGACAAAACAAGATCAAAATATGCTACAAACAGAATGTATCATCTTTGTTGAAAAAAAAATCAATTAACAAGAACAATTTTACGTTTTTATTACTTTTTTTTTTGAATAAAGCACAATTTAACTAAACTTTTAAAGTGATATACAGACCTGTGCACTGCCCCCCCCCCGGGGTTAAAACGGGGGGGGGGCCATTCCAAAACGGGGGGGGGGGCACGGGGGGGGCAACTTTTTTGAAACGGGGGGGGGCAATAAAACGGGGGGGGCAGCAGGGGAGAAAGAAAAAGAGAAAAAAAAAGAAGAAAAAAAAGAGAAAAAAAGAAGGGAAAAAAGGGACAAAAAAAAAGCGGCAATAAGGTAAAAATAGGTCTAAAATGGCTTAAAATAAATTGAAATAGGCTAAAAACTGCAAAAAAATCGCGATGATGGCGTCATCATAGGTCAAAAATGGCGTCATTTTTTTAGGGTACTTTTTCATTTTTTGGCGGGGGGGGGGGGGGGAATAAAACGGGGGGGGGGGGGGCAAATCCTCCAATAAAACGGGGGGGGGGCATTTTCAGACCGTGCACAGGTCTGGATATAAATATATTGTTTTGGGTGAAATAAATTTTCGTCGGGTTTAATTTCATTTTTGAAATTTTATATAGATTGACTTACTTTGCTTAGTTTAGCATAATAATTTGATTGAATGACTTTTCTGTAAAAAAAGGAGAAACGCTGTCGATAAAAAGTGTACCATCGAATTAGCGTGAAAAATGAGGGCTATTCATTTGTGTGACTTTAAAAAAAACTGGTTACCATTAGATTAAAAGGTAACAATAAAATATGACGTCGGTTTCGTTTATTTTGACTCGTTTTGTTGTTACAGACAATCAAAAAAAGCTTAAATTTACAGAGGCGGATGTTAAGCAAAGTACATTACGCCTTGAGACTCCGGATGAACCTGAAGGGAAAGAGATCGCACACTTTCAGTTCTTTCTCCACTTTCCCCGCTGTGAGCGCTACCTTCTCCGCTAAATAGGAAATATAAATACATCACAACGTTATCACTAAACTAAATGGACAAAACGGTTGGTCGGATTGGTGAAAATCTAAAAAAAATGAGGGGTACAAATCAATAATCACACATAAGGACGGTGCGGGAGGGGTTTGGAACCATACATGGGTACGGGGGGGGGGTTGGGGGGTTAACTCCCCAAATTCTGAGAAGGGGGGTTTAACCCCCCCCACTCAGAAGTGGGGGGGGGGAGAAAAAATTAACCCCCCAATTTTGGAAAAATGAAGGAAAAAAAAGTGTTTAAAATGACTTCTAACTGCCTCCAAACTTAAGTTTTGAGGTCAAAATGAATGTTTTAAGCAATAAAAAGCTCAAAAATGCAATAAAAAGGGCTTTTTGACCTTAAATTAGCGTTTTTACCTATTTTCCCTTCAAAATCGAAAAACGATATGGGTAAAATGCACTCCAGAAAAAAACAATATGGGTATTTTGCGTTTCTCGGATTTTAACCCCCTCCCTAATTTGGGGTTTAACCCCCCCACTCCGGAGCAACTTGCCCATGTATGGTTGGAACCTCCTATAAATTCTGAGATGGCGGTTTAAAAACCCTTCACTTAGAAGGGGGAGAGAAAAGGTTAACCCCCTCGAAATTTGGAAAAAATGTCTTTAAAATGACCTCTAACTGCCTCTAAACTTAAATTTTGAGATTAAAATGAGTGTTTTTAACAAAAAACCTAAAAAAATGCAATAAAAAGGGCTTTCCAATCTAAATTTAGCTTTTTTTAATCTATTATTCTTTCAAAAATGAAAAACGATATGGGTAAAATGCACTCCAGAAAAAAAAACTATATGGGTAAAATGCGTTTCTTAAATTTTAACCCCCCCCCCTCCCTCAAAAAAAAATCCGGGTTTAACCCCCCCACTACAAACCAACTTGCTCATGTCTGAGTTAAGATTAAAGAGTTAAATTCTGAGATGGGAGTTTAACCCCCCACCCTCACTCTGAAGTGGGAGGGAGAAAAGGTTAACCCCCCTCCAATTTTGGAAAAATGAAGAAAAAAAAAATGTATGTCTTTAAAATGAATGACTTTCTAACTGCCTTTAAACTTAAGTTTTGAGCTAAAAATGGGTGCTTTAAGCCATAAAAAACTCAAAAATGTAATAAAAAGTGCGTTTTTACTTAAATTATTTACGTAGTTTCACCACTTTTATATTTTATACAGGGTTTCCAGCGCCTTAGGCAAAGTGCTCTCCCTGTTTTCCCTGACCAAATTTCCAAAATTCGGCATATTCTCCCTGACTTTTTGCAAAGCTCTCCCTGACTTTTTAAAGAAGCTTTTTAAGCATACTTAGACACTTTTCATAAAATGCAATATCTAACCTTATGATTGCACTCTTGTTAATTTTTAAGAGTGTATTTATTGCTTTAGTTAAAATCTATGCATAAATTAACAATAAATTATATATTTGATTAAACAAGGCTTGAATTAAATTAAGTTTTAGACAACAGAACACAACACACAGAATATTATTTTTTTTAAAAAAAGAAACACTATATAAGTATAACTATAACATTGATAAATTTTAATTCTTTTTTATTTTAGCAACAAGATCATTTATTTTAGAGTCAATGGCCTGCTGTTCTTCACTTATTCTTCTTTTTTGGGCTTTAGCCTCTTTAAGTTCTTTCAACTGCATTTTAAGTTTGGCTTGTTTTTCCTTTTCTTTGTTTTCCTCTTTTTTTGTGTTTTCTAAATAAGTTTTGTATGCACTGTGTGCGCTACGGCATTGAACTAGTAGTTTATGGTTTACGTCAACATTAAGATGCCCACCCTTCGCTTGAATATGGTCATATACAATTCTTTGCGCTATTAAAGACTTTTTAGAAAGATTTTCAACTAGGATCGATTCATTAACATATTTACCAAAAAAATAAAGAAAAAAATGTCGCATTGCGGTTTGTCCTTTTTTCAAATTGTCTACACCACATACTTGATGAAACTTAGATTAATCTTATTTAATAAGTCACTCTTTGTGGTTTAGATATTTCTTTCAATTTTTATCCCACCTCTAAAATTTTGGTTTCAGAACAGCCAGTGAAATATAGACAAAAATAGCCGGTAAGATTAAAAATAAATACAAAGCAAAAAAAACATACACAAAAAACCCCACAACCTTAGCAAGTTTAATTATCACATTAAGAGACCTGTGCACTGCCCCCCCCCGGGTTAAAAGGGGAGGAGGCAATTCCAAAATGGGGGCGGGCAACTTTTTTGAAACGGGGGGACAATAAAACGGGGTGGCAAGCAGGGCTGAAAAAAAGAGAAAAAAAGAAGGGAAAAGGGAAAAAAAGGACAAAAAAACTAAAATAAGGTAAAAATAGGTCTCAAATGGCTTAAAATACATTGAAATAGGTTAAAAACTGCTAAAAAATCGCGTTGATGGCGTCGTCATAGGTCAAAAATGGCGTCATAATTTTAGGGCACTTTTCCTTTTTTGGCGGGGAGGAGGCAATAAAACGGGGGGCATTTCCAAATCATGCACAGGTCTGCATTAATTTTAGTTTGTAGCAAAAACAAAATAAAAAGGTTTTTGGTTTTTGGACATCAAGGACAAAATATAAAACTTGTTTTATAAGTGATTAAACTTAAACTAAGTGCTAAAATAAAATAAACATAGCAAAAAAGCAAAGCTCCTAGTCCGTCATAGGGCATCAGATAATTAAACATAATAAAAACGCTATTTAATTACCTTTGCAATAATAATTTCAATGATAAAAAACAATATAACTTAGGTTGGCGAAAAATATTATTGTAAAAAAAATAAAATATTGTTGTCAAAACAGCAATGCTAACTGCTTATCTTTTTCAAATTTAATTTATTTTCTGATGTCTATACACTCGACTCAGACATAGCTCTAATTACAAAAATATAAACGCATAGGTGCGTAAACTTTAGGATTTTTTGGAGTCAGGCCCTGTGCAGGGGGGGCAGGGGGGCCATGCCCCCCCCCTTTCTGGGTTGGCCGCGGTAAAAAATAAAGAAGATGAGGTAGGTCCAGGGGGGTGGGGGGAGGTAAAAGCGAAGGTGACTTCATTATGAACCCTGCTTCTCCCTACTTTCTTTCTTGGGGTATGCCAAAAGTGGATTCTGCCGTCCTGGATGCCTTGAATTCAATGTAAATAGGTATTTTTAAGCCCCAATTTTGCTCATTTTTAATGCTAAATCAAAAAATTTTGCCTCCGGCGGCTGGGGGGACACCCCCCAGACCCCCAGCGGACGCTTCGCGTCCGCCTGGCGGCGTTTCGCGACGCAAAATGCAGCACTTCGCGCCGCATTTATATTCCGTTTTCAGTTTTCTAGAGTCTGGCCCCCTCCTTTCAAAAATCCTGGCACAGGCCCTGTTTGGAATTCATTTATACTTTTATATTTTGATTCGTTTTGATCATAAAAAGAAACTTAACGCTTTTAATTTAAATAATTTTAGAAACCCATTCATTTTGCTCACTTATGCGTATATAATGCTAATATGACTATCAAACGCTAAAAAGCAAGGACAAACTTTTAAAAATATTTAAATAAGCCCAAAAAAAATAATAAAAGCGATAAAAATGAAGCTATTATTGAACTGTGGAAGAAGCAGAAACGAAACTTGAAGAGTATATATCTGCGGCAATGTGTTTATATTGTACAGTTTTATTAATAAATAAAATAATAAAATCTTATATGGCGCAGCGAACCTTAAATGGACCTGTTATGGATTTTTCTCATTCGCCAATCTCTATATTGAACCTTTTTATGACCTGTTTCTGCTTCGCATAGCTAACTGTTGCTCTGAAAGATTTAGTGTTCTGAATCTTTTGATATACTTGGACGTTCTTTTAATATCTAAACTTTAATATGTCTGGTTCCGGTGCTATACGACAGGTCCTAGGCCCACAACCGTTTGAACAGTTTAATTCAAAACAGCCTGCCACTTTGGACTTCCTTCTGATTTACTCTGAACAGAAATTAAATTTTTCAGACACTCAATTGCCTTAGGCATGATATTGATAAAATTGAAAGCATTCCATTATTGATTAGTAAGATAAAGACTGGTGCTTAGTTTTCAGAGTGGCACTTTATCAAGGACTTAGAAAAAGAAGAAAAACTTTATTAGACGCCATTAAACCAATGGGCATTTTATCTGGTCACAAAGGCAGGACAAGATTTCGGAACTCATTATGGTCCAAGAACTTGATTTTATTACGAATCTCTCCAACACTATGCGACAGTACACAACTTTCCGATTCACCATTCTTCAGTTTCAATTTTCTTCTTCAGTACCTTAGTAAACTTCCAAATTGATTTCCAAAGTACAATGGGATCCTTACATGGAACAGTTTTTGGGATCTCTTTTCATCCTGTGTGGATGTCCAACCATTTCAAACCAAAAACTACTTATTTAAGTCATGTTTAGTGGGTAGAGTAAATTTGCTTAGAAAATATGACAATAACTGAAGAAAATTATGATGGAACAGTTAGAAACTTAAAGATTTTGCGGCATCCTAGCATATTAGGTCTAACCTATATGGAAAAATGAGAAATATGCGTCTACTGGGCCAAGTGCTAAGGATTTGAGACATTTTTTTGATCAAATTGATAGTATTTTAAGGCAATTAGAATCATTAAATGAGAATACTGATCATTTTAATTTAGTTGATTTGGTTAGAAGTAAATTGCCACCTGAAACTTTACTTGAAATGGAAAAAATTAAGCATGTAAATGATGTTTGGTCTATGACAAATGTAAGAAGTATTTTGTTGCAAGTAATTAAAACGCAGGAAAATATTCAACAATTAACTAAAAATTTTAATAATTGTAATATGTCAAAAAGTACACCCAGTACTACTCACTCTGGTTCCAAACAGAAATCAAACAAAAATAACTTTAAAAAATATTTTTTGTATTGTTGTTTAAAAAAAAAAAAAATTTCTTAAATCCTTGCCTTTATTAGTTAAATTACAAAATAGTTTTTTAAATAAAATTATGGTATTAAAATTAAAAAATTTGCGTTTGTAAATCTGTATAAATAAAAATTGGTGTAATTTAATGTATTTTAACTTTAATTTTGTTGTTAGCTTTAAATTTAATGTTAATTCATCTTTTTCTACAAGCTTCCTAACAAATATTGATTTAAGAGTTTTATAGCTATGCAGTTTAACATTTTATTTCGCTGAATAATGTATTATATTTAATCGGGGTTGTGTAATAAGTTTTCTGTGCATCTTACAGTTTAATCCCGCGTGTTTTTTTTTTCTTCGAATTCTTGTTGTAAAGTAAAAGCCTGCTTACGCTATCTTTGTAATATCTCCATATTACAAAATATGAGAAAAATAGCCAAAATATGAGAAACATTTTTTGTGTAATTTTTTTTTTATTTTTCTGTATTAGTTTATAATTATGCAATATTAAATTGTTTTGTAATAATTTTTTTTTGTCTTGGGAGTGTTAAGAAATATTGCATTTTTTTGTATTAATATTAAAAACCTAAAATCGTAAATATTTGCAATATTTCTCTTTCAATAATCATTTAATCATTTAGTTCATTTAATCCAAATGTAAAATGTTTATGGTATAATGACCATGGACATGGTTTTATAGACGAGTTATAAATTGCATTTTTTAGTGTTGTTTTTTCTATACTATTGAAATAATGAATGTTTATATTGTACAGTTTTATTAATAAATAAAATAATAAAATCTTATACAATGTACCTAAAATAAATAAAAAATTAGATCTTTACACAAATTAGGGAATAATTTTCTACATTATTTACCTTTAAATAAGATGTTTTGAAACCGAAGAGATTTAAGTGCTAGAGTTATAAGCCTGCTTAAGCACTAATAATAATAAGTTCCTATTTCAATTATTGTCAAAATAAAAATAATCATTTCATTAATTAAAAACGCTTATAATATAATTACTTCATGCCGTACTTTGCGCCGTAGGCGCGAAATTTAAAAAAAATTGTTCAAACTTATAAAATATATCATACATTTTAATGTTTCCAAAACGTAAAATTCTCCCTGACTTGTCAGAGCTCTCCCTGTCTTCTCCCTGACTTCCCTGACCACTTTTTGCTCTCCCTGTCCTCTCCCTGACTTCCCTGACTCGCTGGAAACCCTGTTTATATTACAATTTCTCTCACTCCTTTACCTTTCGATTGAAATTAGCGTTTTTTTTTTAAATCATATATTCCTTTAAAATCGAAAAACATATGGTTATAATGCCGACCAAAAAAAAAAAATCGGTAAAATGCGTGTCTCGGATTTTAACCCCCTTCCCTAAATCCTGGTTTACCCCACCCCCCACTCCGGACCAACTTGCCCATGTATGTTACAAATACCTACATTCAGATGACTGGAGCTTTGCCGAAAGTTTTTCCACTTAATTAGTGGAAAAAATTTACTTCTCAAGCACGCTACATAAATCTCAAAAAGTTCACTCTCTGTGTCAATCACTATCTAATCCGCTAAAGGCACATAGGTGTTTTTTAGGGGGGGGGTGCAGAAGGGTCCCCCCTAGAGCCAAAATTTTGGTCCCTCCCCCTAGAAAAAATCCAGGGTGCCCCCCTCTTCTTACCCCCCAAAGCTCGAGAGCGGTCCAGCCTGACCCCCCTAGCGAGGCTGACCCCCTTCCCCCCTCCCGACCGATTTGGAAGTATATTTTTTTATTTACTGTCAAAAACACGGTTTTTTAGTTAAAAACAGTGTTTAAATACACTTTTTAGGCATAAATAGGCGGTTTTAGTACATAAAATTTTGTTAAAAAATTGGACCCCCCTGACAACCCCCTAAATTTGAAATCTCGCACCCGGGGTCGACCCCCTAAAAAGCCAGGGGGTCCGGACCCCCTGCCTAGACCCTCCTAAAAAATTTTGGTCTTCCACCCGGGGGTGGACATCCCTAGCGGACCCGACCAAATACACCTATGTAAAGGCACCTAACCAAAAAAAAGTTTGGATGACAGTTCTATATTAATCGTTAAATGGAACGCAATCACGTTTGAACCAAAATACATATCAAAGCGAAAGCAACCTACCTGTCGTGATCTTTCTCCACCAGGTGATATCTGGCTCTGAATGCAACTAGGTGGGCGTAGTAGGCGGGTGCAGGAATGCTGACGGACCTTGTACAGCGGACGTAGGTATGGCAGAGTTGATAAGTCAGTGTCTGTAGTTCGTCCGCGTTGAAATTGTTGTCGTCCCATAACACGTGGTAATGTGACGGCCTACTTGTTCCCTGCAGCAGAATAAACTTTTACAACAATAAAATTCAGTTGTGAAATGCAAAATTGCTCTTATTGATAAAAATACAAAAAAATGTTAGCTTATTACTTAGGAGTAAAATACAATCGACAAAAAATAGAAAAGAACATAATACTATTCATAACCTTTAAAAATTCAGGATTTTTAGGAACCAATCTGATAAATAAGATTCACTGTACAGTAAAAAAACTTTTCTGAAATATTATAATATGCCAACTCAAAACGTTCTTCTTCTCCTTTCATAATAATATAAAAACAAAGATTTATTACAAAAAAACTACCAAAATTCTTGTGTACCTGTATTCCAGCGTGACTGCAGAGGTAAAAGTCAAATTCTTGAGGGTGAGTAATTCCACTATCTACAGTTGTTCCAGCTGGTATGTTTCCACTTCTGCCTTGCTGCAACAGGAAATTACTATTAATGGAACTTTTGGATCGTGCTAAGTAAATAGGTGGGTATGAGAGGAGGTTAAGTCTTTCAAAACTGCCGACACCCATTTTTCTTCCTAAAATTTGCATGGCTGTACCCAGGGGGGTAACAGGGGGATAGTTCCCCCTGTCGTTTTTGAACAAGCACTGGATAGAATACATTTTTTTCTGAACAAGCACTGAATAAAATAATTTTTTGTGAAAAGAAACTAAATAAAATGCTCAGTTAGTTTTCAAAAATTCGCGCCTTTGGCGCGCTTTTTTAATTGTTTATTTCTTCCAATAATTTTTTTTAATATTAGAAGTTTTACTTCAAAAACTTAGGGTGTACAGCCAAAAAAAAAGAGAAAAAAGTGAAAAAAAGAAGGGGAAAGGGAAAAAAGGGACAAAAAAAAAACGAAACTAAGGTAAAAATAGGTCTAAATTGGCTTAAAATGCATAATTGCTAAAAACTACAATAATTCAGCGATAATGGCTTCATTATGGGTCAAAAATGGCGCCATAATTATTGGGTACTTGTTCATTCTTGGCCGGAGGAAGCAATAGAATGGGGGGCAAATTCTTCAATAAACCAGGGGGCATTTCCAGACCATACACAGGTCCTGAATTAGAAATTTAATTTTGGGTTATATAAATAGTACAAAAATACTGTTATTTATGTTTGGTGACATGTCAAGCGCTTTTTGTCTCACACCCCAAAGGTGAGCAGGGGGGTTGGGGGGGTGGTTATACCCCCAAAAAATCCTGATTATAACCGACAGCCCTACAACCCATAAAATTTGGGGGTACCTCGAACACCCCCTTAACATTTGGGGGTCTCAGTACTAAAAACGCTAAAAATGGAGCATTTGAAGTATACCCCCCCAAAAAAATTTGGGAAACCCCCTCCCCCAAATGTCGAGGGTCGGGTATACCCCTCCCAAAATCCGGGAGGCTGCCCACCTATGTCACACCCAGCATTTTTCCTTTGTGATAACATTTTCTACTAATATAGTAAAATTAATAATACCCAAACTGGGTTTGTTTTAATGAAATGATGATGATAATGCATGTTTAAAAAGTGCTATTTTTTTTCAAGAGCAGAGGCGGGCCGGGGCCGGCTAGGATTATTTTATATTACCGCCTAATATCTTGATGATTAAAATTTTGAAAACTAATTGAGTAATTAACACATTTGAAAAACCTACTAAATTTGAACTAATTTCACCCGAAAAAACCAATAAAAAGTTTTTCAAAAAACTAATCAGTTAAAGATTTTTTGTTTTATGTTTTAAATTATTAAATATGCATGTAACGATGATGACAATTAAAGGCTTATTTTTTTATTTTGCACCCAACCACGTTTTTTAGCTTGTAGCAGCATGCAGCAGGCAACATTTTTTGTAAAATTTAGGAACTAAAGCCCCCTAGTACTGAAGCTAGTGCTAAAAAACCGTTTGCTTAGTTGTTTTTTTTTAATTTGTTGATATTCAATCTTATTTCAATATTAGCTTGTTCAAACTCTTAAAAATGCACAAAAAATGAGCTTTTAAAAAAGGTTTTAGTATAATTTTAGTAACGTTTCTTTAAGACAAAATAAAGTGATAAGTGCAAAAATTTTCCGGGGCCTTCGCTCTCTGGAACCCTCGCTGGGGGGACACCCCCCCGATAAACTCTGGTTTGCCGAGACCAAGCAGTTCCCCCCTCTCGCAAAATCCTGGGTACGGCCCTGTTAAGGTTAAGGGTACCTCGGAGACCTTCACTCAAAAAATTTGGGGTGCTAAAAACTCTAAAAATGGCTTATTTGGGGATACCCAAAAAAATTTAGGGCTGCCTGTAAACTAAACTAGGAGCTGTCAAGAGCTCATCTATGCTTAAGTCAGTCTATAAAATTTTGGTAGCTTTCGTAAAATACCTTTCTGCCTTCAATTTTTTTGGATAGGGACAAAGGTGACCCGATCCTATCTCAAACCACCTTGTTTTCTATTATTTTGCTCTCCACCGACCAAAAATTAAAAAAATTAATACTCAAAAAGTGCATTTGACCTATTTTCATGTTCAATAAATATTTCTGTTTTTTATAGGAAGAAATTCAACTTAGTGGGTTTGGCAAGATAATTACAGCTGTAATATGTGAAACATACCTTCCTATGTTGTTGATTCCATAGATGTTTTTTTGGGGTGGAGGACAGAGGGGTCCACCCCCCCTAGATCCAAAATTTTGGACCCCCCCCCTACAAAAATCCAGGGCCCCCCTCCCCCAAAGCTCGAGAGCGGTCCGGCCTCACCCCCATAGCGAGGCTGACCCCTTTCTCGGCCAATTTAGAAGTATAATTTTTTATTTACTGTTAAAAACACGTTTTTTTAGTTGGAGGGGGTGGGTAGGGTGGGGTCCACCCCTTCTAGCCTTGAATTTTTGTGCCCCCCCCCTAGAAAAAAATCCAGGGGCCCCCCTCCCCCCAAATTTTCGAATTTTTTTACCCTTGACCCCCTCTAGATTTTGAAATCTGACCTCCCCTCCCCTCTCGAAAAAATTTTAAGCAGACCTGTGCACTGCCCCCCGGGGTTATAATGGGGGGCAATTCCAAAACGGGGGTGGCACGGGGGAAAACTTTTTTGAAACGGGGGGGGGCAATAAAACGGGAGGGGCAAGCAGAGGGGAAAGAAAAAAAAAGGGAAAAAAAGGAGAAAAAAAAGGAAAAGAAAAAAGGGACAAAAAAAGCGAAAATAAGGTAAAAATAGGTCTAAAATGGCTTCAAATGCATTGAAATAGGCTAAAAACTGCAAAAAATTCGCAATGATGGCGTCATAATAATTAAAAAACGGCGTCATAGTTTTTGCGTACTTTTTCATTTTTCCGCGGGGGGGGGGCAATAAAAGGGGGGGAGAATCCTCCAATAAAGCGGGGGAGGGAATTTTCAAACCGTGCACAGGTCCGTTTAAGTACTTTTTTATACTAAATTTTCTTCCAAAAATGTAAATTTTTAACGCAAATTCATGTGTTTACACCCTTTTTATACCTGAATATCGCTTTTTATTCAATAAAATGTAGTATTATCTTATAAAAATTAACCCATTAATGGTTTAAAGTATTTTGCTTCGGAAATTGGACCTCACCTGACCCCCCTCTAGGTTTCAAAATCTTCCACCCCGGGTAGACCCCTCTAGAAAGCTAGGGGGGGGGGTTCGACCCTCCCTAGGACTCCCTTCCTAGATTTTGAAATGTCATTTACCCGGGGTAAACACCCCGACCCCCCTAGCTTTTTGACCGTGTTCATCTATGGTTTAAGGTCTCTCCGGACAGTTTTCTTAAGTATGGAAAATCGCGATTTTTGGCATACGAGATCTCGCGAAATACAGAAATATTTCCATAAAAAATTAATATGAGTGTTAAAAGGCAGAAATGCCACGATTATAAAGTGCACACTCATTAATTGCAACGAAATTTTTTAAACCCTTAAAAATATTCACTGCTCAGTATTTATTAAAAAAATCTTTCTAATAAAGAGGCACCGTAACCCTTTTTCACGTACTTAAAAATTAATGGAAATCTATTTTGTATTTATGTTTTAATATACGATTTTTTGTAAAAAAATGGGGGTTATTTTTTTTAAATTGCGGAAACGTGAAATGAATTTAATTTGGTGAAAGTTAAAGCCCCAAATAGTATATTTTTATTGAAATATAAGTTTTTTAAACGGCCATTTTGCTATCGTACTGTTAATCTGTTGTTTGTGCATATTTTAGATTTAATAAAGGTTTATAAACTTTTTTATAAAAGATGAGCAGATGGTTGTGTGGCGCAGTCGGATGGTTGATACAATACTTATCGCGAGTACAAGAGTCCTATAACAAAAAATGTCCCCATAGGTCACCGAAGGGGGGGGGGGAGGGGGCCCCCCCCACACCGAGCCCCCCCCCCCCCCCCCCCCCCCCCCCCCCCCAACCCCCCCCCACCCCCCCCCCCCCCCCCCCCCCCCCCCCCCCCCCCCAATGTCCCTATGGGCAGTGGCAGCGCACTAGAATAAAAATCAAATTAAGAATACGTAAAAACGTTAAAACCAATCATTGTTTTGCATTAAACATTTATGTTTTGCATTGTTTATGTCTTACAACCATTACCATGTCTTTTCTCTCTGAACAGAAGAGACGAGTGTGGTGTCTTTTCTGGACAGCGATGTACGTAATTCCTGGCTGATACCCGCGTTCAAGCATCACGCACGCCTCTCGTAAAGCTCTGAGCTCGTACTGCAAAACCTAAAAAAATACGTAATTGTAGTACAAGTCCCCAACTATACCACACAAACATACAATCCTAGCTCTATAGTTTAGGAAGATGGAGGAATCTATCTTCATAATTTGTTAAATCTTTTTATTTCGACTTCTTGAAACAATGAAAACTTAATCTTTATAATTTAAGTTTTATAAAAAATAATACAAAATCTTTTAATATCAAAATTTCGAAACCCTTCTATTCAGGGGCGTAGCCAGGATTTCATTACGGGGGGGGGCGGTCTGGGGGAAATGTGTCACAGCAGCGGCGCGAATCGCCGCCGCCTGCGCCGCGAATCGCCGCCGCCTGCGCCGCGAATCGCCGCCTGCGCCGCGAATCGCCGCCGCCTGCGCCGCGAATCGCCGCCTGCGCCGCGAATCGCCGCCGCCTGCGCCGCGTAGCTTTGCCAGCCGACGCGAAGCGTCGGCTGGGGGATATGGGGGTGTCCCCCCAGGCGCCGGAGGCGAAAATTTTTTTAAATGTACTAAAAATTGCTTAAAAATCGTCCCCTGGTGATCGCGTGAACAGTCTGCTTTTGTTTTTGTTTTTACCTAATTTCTATACAATTTTGTCTAAACTTCAAAATTAATCTGGGGCCTATTTCATAAAGACGTTTGTAAATTTTTATTTTACAAAACTCCGCCTATTTTTTGTAAATTACATGATAGAGGATATACGACACCGCAAATATTGATCGGTCAGCGGAGATGAAATGACGTGGCTGCGACTAATCAGCGCAGAGCAGTGCGCGCAGATGCTCCCCCTGGATTACAAGTCGAAAAACCTTTATCGGGTATTTTACAAAAAATAGGCGGAGAATTGTAAAATAAGAATTTACAAAGGTTTTTATGAAATAGGCCCCAGGCGATTAAATTTTATATAATAAAACTATAATATATTGCCAGGTGTCTTTAAATTTTGCGCATGAGTATGGTCGAAGTTATAATAACAAAAAATATTACTGCTAATATTAGTTTTACTGTATACTGACCTGACCTTCCTGCGTAGCGGGTAAAATGTTTATATTGACTAATTTAATATATGGTTTTAGAATACACTAAGATTTATATTAAATTTTTATAACACAATATCCGAAAAATGAAAAAGGAAACCTATACAAAATGACACGCTTTGCCAAGAAAGGGGGGTTGAGAGAGGCGGACTCCCTACCCCACAAATATAAAAACCGCTGTTAAGGAGTTTAAAACAGGTCTTATTAAACCTATATGCCTTACCTATATATTGAATGTGTACAATCGATCTAAATGAAATTAATAATGTATACTTTCTGCGAATCGCGAAATTTTTTTTTAGTTTTTTAGGTATTTTTATGCCTTTAGAAAGCATCAGGACTGTTTCTGAATTAATATTTAAAGAAAAAAATTTTTTTTCCCAAAATTCAAAAAACGTTAGGGTCCCTCTTACGAAAAAATCCGGCTTTGCCCGATTTCGGGGGGGGGGCGTGCGGCCGCCCTCCTCCGCCCCTCTCCCTGGCTACGCCACTGCTTCTATTACTAAACAATTAGAAAATAACTTGAAGTACATGGTAGAACTGTCCCTCGGAAACTCCGTCCCTGTACATGATGATGCGGGTGGGTTTAAACTGAGTGCTGCAATAGAACTGGATGAGGAGATTTTTCACCATGGTGGCCAAATCCTCGATCCGCTCCGTACGCTCGTCCTTGCTTTTACCCGTCCGCTCGTCAACCAACCTAAAAAAATAACATTTCTGTTCCCTTGTCTAAACAATTAACTAAACTACTGTAACTTATACTTATATGATTTATATAAATTTTTATTCCGCATTTTCTAGCCTGTTCCTGTGACTTAAAATAATAAACTATTTTCTTTGTGATAATGTAAAAACACAACAAAAATTTTTGTTAATATAAGGCGTCGTTTTAGTAACCTGTATGAACAAGGGACCCTTTTTCGCTACTAAGCAACCTAAAACGTTAAAGCTTTTCCGCCAAAAAACATTTTTAGTATTGAGAGACTCCAGGAACGGTAGTCTGTTCTCTGTACCTTCAAAATTTTAAAAGGGGTCGGCACTCTGCCCAGTGAAATGAAGAACCGACCCTAAATTTATTCTGCCAAAAAGTTATTTTTGTCATAGGCTAAAATATTCGGCGATTACCATTATAATAAAGACATTAATAATTTTCTACCGTCTAGGATATTGTATGCTGACTGAAGCACCATAACGACTAGGATGGGCGTCCATACTTCCAACAACCTAAAACCAAATACGCTGAAATGTTTTTTCAAAGCAAAGCTGAAATGTTTATTATAATAGTACAAAAATCAGTCGATTTTAAAACCATCTGCACTTAACGATAATAAACAATATTATACATATTTTTTTTAGAAAAAAGCTTACCGCGGCAATGGAGGGTTTTCGCGTATCTCCGGCAGGGGGGTGGGTTACATCAGCACCGAGAAAAATCACAGGCTCATTAAACACCTAAAAACATCAGGATGTTATATAAACTCAAGGATTGTAACTTCACACTAACCTTTAGAGACGCGTAAAGAAAGGCAATCATACAAGAGTGCCTGAACAATACATGAGCATGGACCGGCAAGCTAGGGGGTGGCTACCCCGGGTAAATGGGTTTTTGAAAGCTAGGAGGGGGTTCCAGGGGGGGTCCGTACTGTACCCCCTTCCTAGTTTTTTAGGGGGGGGTCGACCCGAAGTAGACTAGTTTAAAATCCAGAGGTGGGTCAGACGTCAGAGGGGGTCCGGTTTCCAAAAAAAAGTCACATTAAATCATTTATTTAAGTTTTTTAGCACTAATATAGAATTTTATATACTAAAATATGCAATTTATGTATAAAAAAATACAAAGTACTGTTTTTTTACTACAAAACCGTGTTTGTGGCAGTAAATTTTGACCTAAATTCATACCCAAGGCTCGGAAAAGGGGGGAGGGGGTCAATTTATAATTCCAGAGGGGGGTAGGGTGTCAAAATTTAAAAATTTTGGGAGGAGGGAGGCTCCCTAGATTTTTTTCTAGGGGGGGGGGGGTCCGAAATTTCGAGGCTAGGGGGGGTGGACCCTACCCTACTGTGATGACCTAAATTTATACCCAAAATTGTGCTCTGAAAGGGGGGGGGGTTGATATAGAGTTCTCGAGGGAGGAGTGCAGGGTGTGAAATTTTAAAAATTTTGGGGAGAGGAGGGAGAGAGGCACTATTTCTTTTTTTAGTAGGGGGGTCTAAAATTTCGAGGCTACGGGGGTGTGGAAAAAACCTATGTTTTTTCTAAGCCTTAGCGAAAACTAAAAAGAAACCAAAACTTAATCGTTGCAAACGTATTATATTAGTTCTAAGATTACACCACAACCACTTGGTTGTGATCATAGGTGGGCAGGGGGAAGATTGGTGGGTTACATCCCCCGAAAATCCCGATTATAGACGACAACCCCCTAAAATTTGGGGGTACTCCGGACATCATACATGGGCACGGGGGGTGGGGGTTAACCCCCCCAAATTCTAAAGGGGGTTTTTAACCCCCCACTCAGAAGTGGGGGGGAGAGGAGAAAAAGTTAACCCCCCAATTTGGGAAAAATGAAGAAAAAAAATGTGTTTAAAATGACTTCTAACTGCCTCCGTAAGTTTTGAGGTCAAAATGAATGTTTTAAGCAATAAAAAGCTCAAAAATGCAATAAAAAGGAATTTTTGACCTTAAATTAGCGTTTTTTACCTATTTTTCCTTCAAAATCGAAAAACGATATGGGTAAAATGCACTCCAGAAAAAACTGATATGGGTATTTTGCGTTTCTCGGATTTTAACCCCCTCCCTAATTTGGGGTTTAACTCCCCCACTCCAGACCAACTTGCCCATGTATGGTGTGGACCTTATCAATAGTGAAAAACGGTACCGTAAAAATTTCGGTGTGATGTGATAAAAATGATTTTAATTTATGAAGATAAGGAAGATGATGCTATTTGCTAGCTTACCTACAAGTTGAAAAAATTGCTGTACAGAGTACAGAGGTTTATCTTAAAAAAGCAAAACAACGCTTGGGGTATTATCGATTTAATCATGCTTAAAGAAGTTTTCTTCCAAAGGGTTACCTGCCTTAGATAATAATAAGGACAAACTTTTTTACAGTGCTGCGTTTTAGTTATTTTTCATTTTACCAATCACGTTTTCCAAAGGTAGCAACCAGACATGTTCCTATATTAAATTTTTTTTATCTATAATTATTTTCATTTTGTGTTTCATATTTTACCTGGTTGCTAATTGCTTACTGTTTATTGTGGCCAGTTCGGATAACAACGGTAATTTATATATATATTAAACTATTTTTTTAACTTTTTCAGATTTTAGGTACAGTGAAATCGTCAAATATTTTACTTCTTCAAACTTGAAAAAAAAATTTTTTGGAATACTTTATTATGTACACCATTTAACAGGACTAAATCATTACTATTTATTAACAAATAATAGAAGATTTATTTATTTAGTACAGATAAAAATATATATATTTTTGTTGAATTTTCTTTCATTTCAACGACGTTTCGATGAGCTCAGTCTCTCGACGTAACATAGCCGAAAAAGAAGCGCAATTACCGAGCGACACTAGGTATTTTTACATTTATAACTTTTTTCGTACTTTATTTTCATTATATATATAATTGATAATTTCATTTTTATATTTTTTTATTTCTTACGTGTTGTTGCGAATGTTAAATGCTTGCTTTGTTTATCTATTATGCATGGTAAATAACTAGTAAATAACTAGTAAATAAAATATTTGGTTCCACTGAAGAGTTCTAACCTTTTTTGTTTACTAAGGGCTAAAAAAGTGGCGTCTGGAATCAAGAGCGAAACGCTTTTTTTTTTAAAATCTATTCATGTAATCAACACATTTATAATTATTGTTAATTTTTGTACGCTTATATTATTTCCTATTTTAACCAGAAATTTAATTTGGGTTTTGGTTTTTTTGATTCCCAAAATATTTTTTCGCAACTAGGACGTATCCAGGGTTTCATTTTTTGAGGGGGGGGCGGATTTTAGTACAAAAAAAAAATTTTTTTGGGGGGGGGAGGTGGCGGAGGCCCCCCTAATTTATTAAAAGCAGGGATAAACGTGGATAAATTTGTATAATACACTGTTTTTAGCCTAATAACGTATTATCTATGGTTTTTAGCGGTAAAAACAGGTTTTCTTTGTAAAAAATTACATTATCAGGCGGCTGGAAATTTTAGGAGGGGGAAAAGTATACACAAATCAACCAAATATGTGCTTGATGTGTAGCACTTATTGTTTATTAAAATTATTGTACTTTTTTCAGTAA
This sequence comes from Microlaimidae sp. YZB2_3, assembly GCA_030248175.1. NCBI lineage: Eukaryota > Metazoa > Nematoda > Chromadorea > Desmodorida > Microlaimidae > Microlaimidae sp. YZB2_3. The sequence continues at coordinate 35,775 of JASAMX010033725.1, forward strand.
AAATGTGCAAAATAAATAGCGAGAAATATACATATTTTGGAACTTGACCGCTGAGTGAAGCGAAGTGGAAATTTTTTGTGCTTTTTGGGGTTCAATTGTGGTACCAATACTATTTTATAGCTCGGCACCGAGCGATGAGCTAGGCGCTAGGAAATTCGGAATTTTTAGCCACTGAAAAATCCACAATTTTACCATCTGGCGACCGTTTCGAAAGTGGGCGCCCTTCCCCCCGCCCAACCACGTTCCATATTTTCCCCCCGTCCGACCGTTTGGGTTACGTCCTTGGCAACTAGCTTTTTTTGTTATTAGATCAATACCTTTACGGAAATGGAGTTTAAAAAAAGATTTTAGGTGGGGAAGGAGTAACTTGCTTGCAAACTTTCAAATAGTAAACGATAAAAATGATCAAAATAATAATATACTTTTGGCCTGTTACTGGGAAAGAGTATACTATTGACACCACCGAGTTTGACGTTGATTTTCAGACAGAGATTGGACATGGTCTGTGTGCTGGTCTTGTTCACATTTTTCGCCTGCACGCACTGTGTCGCAATGCCCAGAATTGTGTCTCCTACTCTTTTCACTTCGGCTAAACAAAATCAGTGATTTTTATGCTTTCAGTTTATTTTCAGCTATTAATTTAATAACTTCTTACTTTTTTCCTTAGTGATTTGGTAAATATAAAATTACTTAATTCATTAAAAAATTTTGAGGATGACCGACCGACCTGTGCACGGTCTGGAAATGCCCCCAGGCCAAAAATGATAAAGTACGCAAAAATTATGGCGCCATTTTTGAACATTATGACGCCACCATCGCAAAATTTCAGCGATTTTGGGACTATTTTAATGCATTGTAAGTAATTTACGACCTATTTTTATTTAAAATTAGCTTTTTTGTCTTTTTTCTTTTTTTTCTCTGCTTTAAACCCCCCCCCATTTTAAAAAAATTGCCCCTCGTACTCCCTATTTTGGAATTGCCCCACCCCAATAAAACCCGGGGAAGGGCAGTGCTGGAATGATACATCCAAAAAATTTTGTAATCAATTTGTTGTCTAATCATACATGAGCATAGGGGGGGTGGGGTAAACCCCCTCTAGACTCAAAATTTCGGACCGCCCCCTAGAAAAAAAATCTAGGGTCCCCCTCCCCCTAAATTTTTTTAATTTTGACACCTTATCTCCCTCTGGAATTCTAAATCGACCCCCTCCCGCCTCCCCCCCTTCCGAGCCAAATTTTGGGTATAAATTTAGGTCAAAATTTACTGTCACAAACACGGTTTTGTAGTGAAAAACAGTATTTTTGTACTTTTTTTATAATAAATAACCTATTTTAGTATATAAAATTCTATTTTAGCGCTAAAAAACTTAAATAAATGATTTAATGTGACCTTGTTTGGAAACCGGACCCCCTCTGCTTTGACCCCCCTCTAGATTTCAAACTGGTCTACCCCGGGTCGAAACCCTCTAAAAAGCTAGGGGGGTACGGACCTCCCTCCCCGGACCGCCCTCCTAGCTTTCAAAGAGCCATATACTCGGGGTAGCCACCCCCTAGCTTGTCGGTCCGTGCTCATGTATGGTCATAATAGGTAATTTTTGGGTACTTTTTCATTTTTCCGCAGGGGGGCAATAAAACGGGGTGAATCCTCCAATAAAGCAGGGGGCATTTTTAGACCGTGCACAGGTCTGGGATATGCTATTTTTTTCATCTAGTTACAGTTACAAAAAAAATAAGTTTTTTGACAAAAAATTAATTAAGCGCTTAAAAAGTTTAAACAAAAAATATTATAATAAAAATAAAACTTTAGGTTAAAAAACCACCGTTTAATAACAAGCATTTTTAAAATGTTATCAATTAAAATTAAATCAAAACATTTTTACAAAGCCCAAAATTAAAAAAAAAAAGATTTTAATCTTTTGTACCGTAAACGGGAGTTTTCCCAGGCAAAACTACTATGATGAGCTGGAGTCCTTGGAATGTTTGTTTGAGGTATTTAAACATTGGCTCGACTTGATCCGGGCCTGTGGCGTATTTACAAAAACAAGGTTGACCCATAATCGGCATACCTACAAATAGTGCATTTATTTTAAATTGTATGGGTGTTTGGTCAGTAAAACCGTTAATATTTTTCATTTATTTCTGTTATAAAAACAAAAGAATTTTTATTTAATATAATTAAATAAAAAATAATTTTAACCTTCTCAGAACTTTATTACAACTTGGTATTATAAGTAATACTTGAATTGAAAATAGCACATAAACCAGGGACGTATTTAGGGGGGGAGGGGGGGCGCCCCCCCCCCCGAAACGGTCAAGACAGGGGGAAAAATAGGGACAGTGGTTGGGTGGGGGGGGGGGGGGGCGGCCGCCCCCCCCCCCCCGAAATGGTCGCCAGATAGTAAAATCTGGGGGTTTTCAGAGGCTAAAAATTCAAAATTTTCCAGCGCCTCGCTAATCGCTCGGCGCCAAACTATAAAGTAATTTTAGTACCCCAAATGACCCCCAAAAACAAAAAATTTTTCTGCTTCGCTTCGCTCAGCGGCCACGTTAGATAATATACATATATCGTCGGCTCTACAAAGCCACACACCACTAAACAAAGAGCCTCGAAATCAGATAAATCAAACACGAATCAATACCAAAATAGACCCAAACGCAGATCTGACATAGACCTCAAAGCGCCTGGCGAGAAACAGCCTATATCAGGGCCACCGGAGCAGCAAGGGAGAAGCAGAGCCGCTCTTAGCCATAGCAGACACAGAAATGAGCCAGAGCTCCTGAAGCGCTAAATTGCCAGAGGAGCAGGAGCTCCTCGCAGAACAGAATAGAAGTATTAACTAACAGGCTCATTGAATAGGCAACATCGAAATTCAAATAAAAGACAGACTCAAAAGACAAACCCCAAGACAGATCATCAAGAAAGATAAAGACAAAACTATTATTCTCCAAAATGAAGATAATAGAATTTTAATAACTCGACTCTAATAAAAACAAAATAAAAATAAAACCAATATCAAGCACTAAAGCATAGTTTCCAACTTTAGCATAATTTAACAATGTAGAACAAACGAAATGAATATCTATGAATTAACAAAACAATACACATATCACTTAAAATTCACGTTACGCAACGAAATTAACACGCGAAATGTAACAATTAATGCAACTAAATGTAACTAACTAAAATGAATATCTATGAATTAACACACATCACTTAAAATTCACATTACACAACGAAATGTAACAAACGAAAGCAACAATTAACGCAACTAAAGGTAACTAACTAAAAAATATCTATGAATACAAGACAACACATTTCACTTAAAATTCACATTACGCAACGAAAGACAAACTAAAATTATCAACTCTACTCAAATGTAACTAACTAAAATAATATTATAATTACCAAGACAATACACATTTCACTTAAAATTCTCTCAGGCTCATCATCTGAACCTCATCTCAATTCTCCTCACCTCCACTATCAATTCATCCTATGACGCGACCAGGACAAATCATTACCACTGAGTCAGTGAAGATCCTGCGCACACAGCAACTAGATCTTCTTTTCTCCTTCCAATGCATCATCAGTAGCCAGCAAATCTGGAAGAGCGAGGTCTCGCCTCCGACCTTTACCCGATCTCACTTATTACTGGTGTACCTGAAGAAGATTTCATTTAGCCTTTCTGAACAGAAGCTCTTATCTTAGCCAATTACTTTACCACTCCTTTCGTCTTATCAATCAAACCCACTCTTAGCATCAAGAAATCAGAGTCAATCTACCACTCTAGAATGTTCTCCTCCCCAATATCAACTCCCATCACCCATGAAAAAATTCTATTTCTCATTTCTATCACGCGTTACAGAATCACACTCTATATAGGCCCGCCTCCAGATAATCAAAGATTTCAAGTAACTTTCCCCAGCCATCAGCATAAAGCAGCCAGATCTATCTTTCTCCACATTATCAGACCAGAGCTCTACCACTTCTATCACCTAGACTCCAGATACTCCAAACACATCTATTCACCTCCCCGCGCCTCATCTCACCCCACAGATAGCATTCACTTTTTTCCATAATACAGGAAGTATAGACACAATTCTAGTAGAGAAGACGAGACATTAATATCAAGCACAGCTCTAAATCTATGCCATCTCTATCTCTCTCTCTTTATACTTTTAGCCTCGACACTCATCTTCATTTAACTCATATCTTCTCTTTATCTCCTATTTCAAGCTCACATTCGAGCACACATCTTTTTTTGCCAGAAGCCCAGGAAATTAACAGAAATACCAAACCTTTTCACTCACAATCTAACTCCTCTACCTTATCACTCATCCGACTTATAAGGCCACACATCTAATACTCGAAACCCAATATATTCCTTTCAAGCTCAAGGATTTCAGCTCTAGGCCTAAACAAACTCTTCCTCTCAGACAGGCATTCTCTCATCCTGTTATCTACACTCTAAGCTCTAATACCTTAGAGATGCAGACAGCACACCCCCCCCCCCCCGGTAAAACGGGAAATCCAAACACGGGCAACTTTTTAAAGGCAATAAAAAAAGCAGGAAGAAAAAAAGAGAAAGAGAAAAAGAAGGAAAGAAAAAAGACAAAAAAAGGAATAATAAAAATAGTCTAAAATCTAAAATACATAATAGCAAAAAACGAAAAATCCGAACCATATAGTCAAAAATCGTATATTTAGACTTTCATTTTCGGGGCAATAAAACGGGCAGCGGCCCAAGGGCGGAGCGCCCCCCCCCCCCCGAAATCCGAAGCCATTTTTAAGGAACCCTCACGTTTTAAATTTAGAAAATTTCCTCAAAATATAATACAGAAACTTCCGACCTTCAAAAGCATATATAATACAAAAATCCAAAATTCCCGCACGCAGTAATACAATTATCTATTCATTTAATCCATATCCCACAACTACTATAAACCCTATATCCTTATAACTTAAACACATTAAATTATAGTATAAAAAAAACCAAAATTTAATAATATCAAAAAAATTCTATTATTACCCCTAAACAAAATCTCCGAGCGCATCCCCCCCACCCCCCGACCCCGCGCTCTCACCCCCCAGACCCCCAAGATCGCTACCCCCCCCAGACCCCCCCAGAGATATACCCCCCAGAGCCCCCCAAAAAAATCCGCACGCCAAGCAAATCCTCCAATAAAACGGTATTTCAGACCGCACAGTCTAGATATAATACTAAGAATCCCCACACTCTTCCCCAAACTCACAGTCACAACCTCCAAAAACCACGTAGCACCAAGTCAAAAAAATCATACTTCTCTTAGACCCCAAGTCTCAATATTCCCTCCCTCCTAAATCCCAACATACACTTCTAACCCATCACTCTATCAAACGCTTCCAGCCATAACTCTCCAAAGTATACCCTCTAGCATTTCTCCATGACAATCCATCTCCGCCACCTCTCCATCACTTCCACAGATAACTCATCTCAATTCTCCCCCTACACTCAGAACTTCCATCTAACAACCAACTCAATCACTTCTTCATAGAAGACGAGCCCAGAAGATTCAAAATCTAGAGAAAAAACAAATTAGACCCCAGATCTCTACCCAAAATTCAACAAAACCCACCCCCCCCCCCCCTTCTCACCACAAAACATAAAAATAAAAAACTAAAAAAACAAAAAACACTCTAAACCCAAAAATAAACACAAAACCCAAACAAATACACTCTTTCACATAAAAATACACAACCACAAACAAACACCCCACAAAAAAATACACAAAAATCCACAACAAAAACACCCAATAAAAAAAACAAAAAAATAATACAAAACAAACAATCCAAAAAAAAAAACCCAAAATAAAAAAAAACAAAAAAAAAAAACCAACAACAAATATATATATTATCTCGCTATTACATTATATATATATCTCGCTATTTATCTTGCCTAATGCTAATGTTATTAGAAAGTTAGTACAAATTTTTTATAAGTAATAAATACTACACAGAAAGCAAAACAAACAATCATATTGGTTGATTTATGTACCTCCCCCTCCTCCTAAATTTTCCAGCCACCTATAGCATTGGCTCGGATCTTTTTCATATAGGTAGGTAGGTACCCTAAATAACATGGAGTCAAGATGCTGCTCATGTGCTTTGGTTTACAATGTGGGTGTAGCCAAGGGGTCTGAAAGGTCTCTAAATTCCTTTTTTGTGAAATCCAGGCTCTGCCAATGTGTGCTAATGTAATTTGTAACTAAGAAAACATGTTTTTATTGCTAAAAACATTAGATAATAGGTTATTAGGCCAAAAACAGTGTATTATACAGCTTTATCTACGTTTATCCCTGCTTTTTTAACGTTTTAAAAAATTAGGAAATTTTTTTTGTACTACAATCCGCCCCCCCCCTCAAAATGAAACTCTGGCTACGTCCCTGACATAAACAACATAAAATTTTACATTGGATCATGCTATAGTTCTTCACGACACACTTTTTTTACAATGAACTATATCATTATAATAATCTTTAAAAGTAGGAAATTCAATACCGGCGTCGTAGGATATCTTTTGGAGCTGAGTGGTAAAGTTGCGGAGCCCATCCTCCTTGCACTGGTGCTGGGCTGCAAAGCAGGCGATGGCCCACTGGCGGATCTCGACACCGGTGTGAAACTGCTTCCCGCGCATGTCCCACACTCCTTTGTCTGGCGTCGCCGTCGCTCTTGTCTAAATTACATTTATTTGCTATGTACTAATTTAAAACATTGCTTAATAAATCAAGACAGCTAATAGACAATGAGTAATAATAAAAAAAATAATAAATTTTAATATCATTTTGGTGCGCTTATTGTAGGCAGCTTAAAATTTAATTCACGCCAATTCTCACTTCAGTGGAACATAAATGACGGGTTTGCTTTGGGCAAGTTGCAGTCACCTTTAGTGACTAAATTTGAGTCTAACCTCCGACACCTTCAGTCAAGGTTGCCAATTTATGCATTCCCTATCGTTTTTAACACCGATTATTTTTTACGAAAAAAACATTACAATTTATGAACGGAAACACTGTTTTTAGGGATCTCATTTTATAGGTTTTTTTGTCAAACACCTTAATTACCATATTTGAAGCAAAAATTGAAAAGAAAAGTCTTACTCTTCCTCCGTAAAGGAGCTTGGGTGGATTAAGAACTCTACCGGGCACTTCTGTCATAATAGTGCTGATGGAAATGCCGAATTCCTTGGCGAATGGGTCGTTATTAAAATCGGCTTTGCGCACCTAAACATCAAAAAATTTCGATTGCAAATAAATAAAAGTCTGTTCAAAAAAAGGTTAGGACTGAAAAAAAATTTTAGGTAAATGTATCTCGCGAACGGTACGGTTGATTTAAACGATAATTATATGAATGTATACTTAACATTAAATTATAATATTCTATTAAATTGTTTGTATAAATCGACAATACCGCAAGCAATATATACTCACCTAATTGTTTTGTTTTAATTATTGTTAAACAGAAATAATAAACCAAAAATATAAAAGTAGTCACATCCATGAAAATATCTTAATTTTAATTTCATTTAATGTACATATTTTTTGTATTATAACAACTAAGAAAGTATTAATAAATACTCGTCTGTGCTTCTTCGAACGCGTATGGACAAGACAACTAATGAAGTTCATACCATATAAACTTTAGTCAAAATAAAAATAATACCAGAAACTAAAGCCATTACTTCAACGGTTTTAAAAACAAAAAAAAACTTTACCAGGTCATTAATTTCATTTTCCCTGTCCGGCGCAGATCGTGCGGTGGCTTTAATCATTGTCGAGGTCTGAGTATCGGTCAGTTTCTTGATGCAACGTTGTCCCGCAACCACGTGACAAACTTCCAAAGGCAGATAGGTGTGTTTCTGCTCTTGGCCTACTTGTAAACATGGTAGATGAGGATATCTAAATTATTACACTTAATTACTGTACTTTATAATAATAATTTTTACACTGTTAAAAAAGATAAAAATAAAGTTTAGTCACAATCTTCGTTACAATAAAAGAAATTAAATAGAATAATGTACTTGAGTTTCATGTGATATTTGTCGAAAAAGTATTTAGCGACGGTACATTCAACTGTTTGACCATTTTCTAGCTGTAACGGGAACCTAAAAAATTATATTGTTTAAACACGAGACTACAAATTTTTTAAAAATAATTTATACGAAGTTATTTCATAAAAGAACCCAAAAAAGTTTTCTGAAGCATAAACCACTATTCCCCCCAGTGAAATCATCTAGCCAAGAAACATACGTCTGAGTCTGAGCGGGTCTCCTGGTGACATTGCAGACGCGGTACTTCCTGCGCATGGTGCCGCAGTGGGTGATTTCTATTTTGAGACCGCGTATTTCCTTTGTGAACTTCACACGCTGGGCGTCGTTGAGAGGGCGACGGGCGTCACTCAGGTTCTGCATTTCCAGAATTTCCGTCAGGAATTCAATCACAGAAACACTTTTGTAGAACGCCGTCGCTGATACTGAAACCATATTAATATTGTTTTAACGAAAAATCAACGTGGCATTCTTTCATCAACATTAATAAATCACATTTTTTTTTGTTAAAATTAAACTATTTCACTTGTTTTCAAACAGCTTGTTCTAAATTTATCACTGTGATCAATCTTTTTATCTTACAAAAATGAGATAGAAGAAATGAAAGTTAGTTTGCATGCAATTATAGGTGGGCAGGGGGGATTAGGGTGAGGGTTAAATCCCCCAAAAATCCCGATGACTTCCGACACCTCCCTAAAACTTGGGGGACCCCGGGCACCCCCTCTCCTAAAATTTGGGGAGACCAGGTACTAAAAACGCTAAAAATGAAGTATTGGAAGTATAGCCCCCACACAAAATCCGAGAAGCTGCCCACCTATGCATGTAACTATGGACTACTTTTATTTATTTATCTACCTTCAAGGTGCCCATCACTTTGACCCATACATGGGCACGGGGAGGGGGTTAGGGGAAATTAGCCCCTCCCCCAAATTCTGAAATGGACGGTTTAAATTCGAGAAGTGGAGGAGGGGAAGAAAAGGTTAACCCCTCCAATTTTGGAACAATAAAGAAAAATGTCTTTAAAATGACTTCTAGCTGCCTCCAAACTTAAGTTTTGAGGTCAAAATGAATATTTAAGCAATAAAAATCTCAAAAATACAACAAAAAGGGTTTTTGACCTAAAACTAGCGTTTTTTACCTATTTTTTCTTCAAAACAAAAAAAAATATGGCTTAAATGCACTCCAGAAAAAAAGGATATGGGTAAAATGCGTTTCTCGGATTTTAACCCCCCCACTCCGGACCAACTTGCCCTTGTATGCTTTGACCCAACCCAATTTTTTTATAATCCACTGACCTTTGGGATTTTGGGCGAAAACATATTTTCAGACAGTAAAATTTAAAAGTTTCCTTTAAAAAGCCAAAGCAATGGTTTAAAATCACCCTATTTAGAATCAAAAACCAACGTAACATCTTCGCCCTCCTAATCCACTCAAAAATCTACAAACAACGGTTTCCAGCACTTACCACTAACCTCTCTCGTGGTAATTTCGAAAGTGGATATCTATTACAGATATTGATAATATATATGTATTTTGGCAATTATACGTAGTTTTAGGGAAAACCTTGAGGAAACCTTCCTATATTTATACTTTTGTTCATCTGCTGCTTGTTAAGGGAAAAGAGAAAAAAGGGACAAAAAAAAGCGAAAATAAGGTAAAAATATGTCTAAAATGGCTTAACATACATTGAAATAGGCTAAAAACTGCAAAAAATTGCGATGATGGCGTCATCATAGGTCAAAAATGGCGTCATAATTTTAGGGTACTTTTTCATTTTTTGGCGGGGGGGGGGGCAATAAAACGGGGGGGGGCAAATCCTCTAATAAAACGGGGGGGGCATTTCCAGACCGTGCACAGGTCTGAGTCAATACCGTCAATATTGAGCAACATTTTCCATTGACTCGGCCTGACACTCTGATGAAAACCGAACCAGACTTCTCTTCCACCACCCAATGGGTGCATGAACCGCTCTGGGGCGCTGAAGAATGATCTTCCCACTGGAGTGTATCTAAACAATGGAAAAAATTACAACAGTACAATGCATTTTCAAAGAAAAAAAAACAGGATTTTGGTTTAAGTTTAAATTCTATCTAAACATTGATTGGTTATTGAAGTTATATTCTTAAGATTAATTATATTCTCAAGCAAGGTTTGTCTGTGAAAGCTGGCAAGTTAAACTTTTCAGAGGCGGACAGATAGTACCGACCAAAACCGTTTTATTTCCGGTGCCATTAATTGGTTAGGAAGGGGAGGGGGCTTTAATTTTGAGCATGTGTTTTAAGCAACCGGATATTTGAGCGGCAAGGACAAATCTCTAGTTTCAGTTCGTTTGAAATTTTTTGTTAATAACAAACATCTAGCAGCCTTAAAATTATGATGGAAGTATGGTACATTCTTCAAAAAACATATCGGTCGCCGCGACAATTTGTTGAGACATAATTATATTTAAAACCCTCACTATTAGCGTCCACCTAACACACGGAATGCGAAAGGGGTAAAATTGGAATGAAAGGTTTTTTAATCTTGAACACTGAAAAATTTACAAATAAAAAATGTATTAATGCAAAACAAATAACAGCTTTTGATTACCTCATGCTGGGTAAATGTCTGAGAATTACATCAATAGCGTCCATCGTTTCTTTAGAAATGTTTCTTGTTCGACCTTCCAAAGCTTCTTGAAGATTATACAGGGAAACCTAAAACAACAAAACAACTTTGTTTTGAAAACAAACTTCAAAAACGCTAAATTTGAACACGGTGGGCGAGGTTAAACTAAGTGGACAAGAACAACAAAGCTTACAATGTATGAAAAACTTACTTGACTGGCCCATTTAATGGAAACTTGAAATTTACGATCATCTCCTTCTCCTGGAAGCGTAACTTCTAATTCTACCTAAAAACCACAAAAAAGATTAAGACTAGTGAAGTATCATTGAACGGTTTATAATTTAGTAAATGTCGTAAAGGTGTTGAAATGTTAAAAAATTATCATAGATATTTTTTTACTGGACAATAAGTATTTTCATCATAGGGGCTGGGCTATATGGATTTTGGAAGTATCAAAACACAAAACAGATAAGACTAAATGAGTTATCCTTGGAAAGCTTATAATCCAAGATACATTTTAAGTTTTATTTGAATTGTTAAAAAGCTAACATGGGCATCTTTTTACTGGACAACTGGACAATCTATTTTCACCAAGGGAGCTTTTATATTTTGCAGCTTGAAAAAAATGTTGTCTTTGAACTGGCTTAAAATTTTTGGTACGAAACTGTTTATATTGTTGATTTAAATTATTAGTGATTTACGAGGACATAGACAACTCCCTGATGGACCATATTTTTTCGTCTAAAATCTTAAAAAGATGTGTTCTAGTTCTGGGTATACATGGGCACGGGGGGAGGGGTTGGGGGTTACCCCCCTCAAATTCTGAGAAGGGGGTTTAACCATACATGGGCACGGGGGGGTACTGGGGGGTTAACCCCCCCCCAAATTCCTAGAGAGTGGGGTTTAACCCCTCCCCCCCACCTAGGAAGTGGGGGAGAAAAACTTAACCCCCCCCCCAATTTTCGAAAAAATTAGAAAAAAAATGTCTTTAAAATGACTTCTAACTGCCTCCAAACTTAAGTTTTGAGGTCAAAATGAATGTTTTAAGCAATAAAAAGCTCAAAAATGCAATAAAAAGGGCTTTTTGACCTAAAATTAGTGTTTTTAACCTATTTTTCCTTCAAAATCGAAAAACGATATGGGTAAAATGCACTCCAGAAAAAAAAACGATATGGGTATTTTGCGTTTCTCGGATTTTAACCCCCCCCCCCCCCCTAATTTGGGGTTTAACCCCCCCCCCCCCGGACCAACTTGCCCATGTAGGGGGATTAACCCATACATGGGCAAATTGGTCCGGAGTGGGGGGGGTTAAACCCCAAATTAGGGGGGGTTAAAATCCGAGAAACGCAAAATACCCATATCGTTTTTTTTCTGGAGTGCATTTTACCCATAGCGTTTTTCGATTTTGAAGGAAAAATAGGTAAAAAACGCTAATTTTAGGTCAAAAAGCCCTTTTTATTGCATTTTTGAGCTTTTTATTGCTTAAAACATTCATTTTGACCTCAAAACTTAAGTTTGGAGGCAGTTAGAAGTCATTTTAAAGACATTTTTTTTCTTCATTTTTCCAAAATTGGGGGGAGGGGGTAACTTTTTCTCCCCCCCACTTCTGAGTGGGGGGGTTAAACCCCCCTTCACAGAATTTGGGGGGGGTAACCCCCCCCCCCAACCCCCCCCGTGTCCATGTATGGTTTAACCCCCCACACCCCCCCCCCCACTCAGAAGTGGGGTGGGGGAAGAAAAAGGAAAAATGAAAAAATGAAGAAAAAAATTTCTTTAAAAATACTTCTAACTGCCTCCAAAAATAAGTTTTTTGGTCACAATGTATGTTTTGAACAGTAAAAAGCACAAAGATGCAAGAAAAAGACCTTTTTGACCTAAAATTAGCGTTTTTTCTACCTATTTTTTTCTTGAAATCGAAAAACGATATAGATAAAATGCACTCCAGAAAAAAACGATATGGGTATTTTGACTTTCTCGAATTTTAACCCCACAATAATTTGGGGTTCCCCCTAAATTTAAGTTCAACGTATTTTTAAATTGAATGTAAGATTCCGAATTAAAAAAAACCTGTTTCGAAAAAACATTACTTTAGATGTACTTTAAATAGTAAATTTTTAATTGCTACTTGTAATTTAATAAAATTGTTTACTCTGTCGTTGCCAATTGGCAAAGCTTGTCGCGTATAAAGATTTCGCTTTCCGTCAAACACTGGTCGATTGCCATGGAAAATTTTCTGTTGGTGAGCCTGCACCATGGTTTCTACTATTTCTCTCAAATAAAATAAAATTTAGACACGGTGGACTTTATTTTAAAAAAAATCCAGTCTCATACAGGTATTAGGTCAAAATAAACTAAATAAGGCTTAAAATATGTGTAAAATACACCCCAGACAAATAATAAACATGTGTTAAATTAAAATACGTTTTTTTGGATTTAAATTAACCATTTTTTAATCTGCGAAATCGAATTTTGAATTTTAGGAGGGGGGTCTCAGGGGGGTGCGGACCTCCCCCCATAGTTTTTTAGGGGGGATCGAGCTGGGGTGCGAAATTTTGAAATCTAGAGGGGGTCAGGTGGGGTCCGGTGTCCAAAGCAAAACAGTTTTAAACCATAATAACTTTAATAATTGTTCTTTTTATAGGATAATACTACATTTTATTGAATAAAAAGGTATATTATGGTATAAAAAGGGTGTAAAAGCATGAATATGTGATGAAAATTCACGATTTTGGAAAAAAAAATTAGTATAAAAAAAGTACCTAAAATTTTCCCGAGGGGGAGGGTTAGATTTTAAATTCTAGAGGGGGGTCAGGGGTAAAAAATTCGGAAATTTGGGGGAGGGCCCCCTAAATTTTTGTCTAGGGGGTCCCAAAATTTCAAGGCTAGGGGGGGTGGACGACCCCCCCCTGGTTTCCCCCCCCCCCCCATCTCACCTATGAGGGGATAGGACATTCGAAACAAAACACTTTTAAACTATTAATTGTAGTTTTTAAAGGATAATACTACATTGTATTGAATAAAACAATGTGTTTAACAATAAAAAGGGTGCAAAAATACTTATTTCTGTTAAAAATTCACGTTTTGTTGGAAATTTTAAAATAAAGATAGTACGGTACCCAGATCTGTGCACGGTCTGGAAATGCCTCCCCCCCACTTTATTGGATGATTTGCATTTCCCCCGTTTTATTTTCCCTAACCACCAAAAATGATAAAGCACTCTAAAATTTTGACGCCATTTTTGACCTATGATGACGCCATCATCGCAAATTTTTTGCCTATTTTTTGTCTATTTTAATGGTTTTTAAGCCATTTTAGACATATTTTTACCTTATTTCCGCTTTTTTTGTCCCTTTTTTCCTTCTTTTTTCTCTTTTCTTTCTTCCTCCCCTGCTTGCCCCCCCCGTTTTATTGCCTCCCCGTTTTAAAAAAGTTGCTCCCCCCGGTTTTGGAATTGCCTCCCCACAATAAAATCCCGAGGGGCAGTGCACAGGTCTGCGGTACCTAGCATTTTCTTGAATGGGAAAAGAGAATGTCAAATTTCAAATTCTAGTGAAGGTCCGAGTAAAATTTGGAAATTAAGATGAGGGGGGTGGGGCAAAAATTTGAGGCTAGGGCATAGGTGGGCATGGAGGGGTGTGTTGGGGTTATACCTCCCCTATAAAATCCCGATTACTGCCGACACCCCCATAAAATTTGGGGGTACCCCGGGCACCCCTCCTTAAAATTTAGGGGGTCCCACCCACTACTAAAAACGCTAAAAATGGGGTATTTGAGGCATATCTCAAAAAAATTTTAGGAACACCTCCCTCTAAATTTCGGGGGTCGGGTATACCCCCAACCCAAAAAAAATCCGGGAAGCTGACCTGACCACCTAAAGGGAGGAACGCATAGGTGGTAACCTTCCGGATTTTAGAAGAAGGGTATAACCTACGCCGAAAATTTGGGTGGGGGTGGGGGTGTCCAAAACATTTAGAGGAGTTTCTTTTTGTCAATCAACATACCGGTTAACTCTGCGCGGGCATTTGTCGGGCTGGATGAGTATCTCGTAGTGGTGAATGGTCCCGCTGGGTATGCAGACTTGGAAATGGTTAGCGCGCAAGTGGATTTGCTCCCCGTTTCGTCCGTAATTAGGTCGTTGGGGGGCCAAAAAGGTGACGTCATTACTCACAGGGGATGAACCGGACTCGCTGCACACCGAGGGAACATCTAAAAACTATTCCAATTAGCAAAACACAAATACAATAAATAAACAATAAGAAGAATAATATGCTTTTTTTATTTTTGGTACTTTGCCTTCTATCAAAGAACTTCGGTTTAATTTAGGTTTATGTTGTAACTGTGTTCCATTAAATAGCGTTAAGTCGGACAGAGCTTCCCTAGAAATCCATAATTTTTTTAATGATTTTTACATTGAAGACTAAAAAACCATAATTCACTCCATCTTGGAAAAACTTATGGCGCGTTCCGTTACTTAAAGCCTTTCACCGATATTTAATCCCTTTGAATTCGCGTAAAGCCTGTCTCTACAAGAATCTAGGTTTTTTTATGTATTCCTTAAATTTGTTTGCGCATGAACCAAAACTTGCGAATGTTCAACGGGCACCCGTTTTTTAAGTAGTTTTATTTATTTAATTCTAATCTTGTAAACATATTAAAGTACTTACCCTTATAAAAAAACTATCACCTCATTCAACAAAAGGCATAAGATGAACACGGTTCCCGAAGCTAGGGTGATCTTTATCCTGGGTTAATGACATTTCAAAATTTCCCCCCGGGGGGGGGTCAGAATTCACTGAGCGTTCTGTGGGTGGACCCAGGATGGAAAATTTAGAAACCTAGGGAGTGGACAAGTGGGGGCCAATGTCCAAGGTAAAATACTTTTACACCACTTAAAGGTTTAATAATTATTTTTATAAGATCATGCTTCATTAAATAAAAAGCGATGTTCTGGTATAAAAAGGATATGAAAACATAAATGTGTGTTAAAAATTCACGGTTTTTTTGAAAAAAAAAGTTTCTTCATCTAAAAAAGTACTTAAAATTTTCTCGAGGGTTGTTGATATTGTTCTTTGCCATCCCTGCTTGCCCCCCGTTTTATTGCCCCCCGTTTCAAAAAAGTTGCCCCCCGTGCCCCCCGTGTTGGAATTGCCCCCAATAAAACCCGGGGGGCAGTGCACAGGTCTAGCCTGTTTGTTACTCATTGGTAAGCTTAGGCTTAATAGTTCTTAAATGTTGTTGATTCGTTCTTTTTTGTTCATGTATTTTTATTTTATTTAAGCGATATTGGTATTTTGTATAAATCAAAATTGAACTCATCCAACACGACAAATAACTGTTTTGAACATGTACCCGGTCAACCCTCCCGCGTTCGACTTTTCCAACAATGCAGCAGCGCCCAGCGGCCTGATGTACCCGTCGCCTTTCGAGGATCAGCACCAGCCGTCGCTGATACCGCCGATGTCCCTTTCCGGCGCCTCCTTGCCCCCTTTGGGACTTGGCGGTAGCTCCATCTTCAGCCCCGTTTCTTCGGGTGAAATGAACGGAGGCGGACCTTTCTCAGGCGCCCAAAATGGCCCAACTCCCATACAAAACGGGAGCGTAGGCGGATACAGCAACGGACTGCCCCCATACCAAAACAATATCATCAACCCGCCGGCAGCTTTTACAGCACCAATCGCCCCACTACTGTCTTCGGCCGCCGCCACTCCCTATCAGAGTCTGAACGGATCAGCTTTCGATTCCACCCTGACTCAAGCCCCGCCCCCTTTGGCACCGCAGAACCAATTACCGCCGGCGCCTGGCGGGAAACCAACGGACACAGCGACCTCGTCCTTTCAGTATAACGGCAACTACAATTTACTGCCGTCTAGTCACAGCACCTCAAGTTAGTTCTTTCGTTTTAATGTGTAAAGCTTAATTGTAATAAAATAGAAAATTAAATAATCACTATTTTTGTAACTTTAAGTTGAAAGTTTTTTCTTTAAAGAATTTGGGTCAAAACTTTGTAATACTATTTTCCAGACTTGTAAACGTCCTTTTATCATAAATCAACAAGGGGGGTAACATTCAGACCGCCACCCTAGTCTCGAAATTGGGGGGGCCCCCTAGAAAAAAAATCAGCCCCCCCCCCCTCCCCCGAAATTTTCAAAATTCCTACCCCTCACGACTACCCCCCCATCGATGTTTTTGGTCAGGTCCGCTAGGGGGGGGGTCCACCCCCCGGGTGGAAGGCCAAATTTTTTAGAGGGAGGGGGTCCAGGGGGTCCCACCCCCCCTGGCTTTTTGGGGGGTCGACCCGAGTACGAGATTTCAAATTTAGGGGGGTGTCGGGGGGGTCCAATTTTTCAGCAAAATTTTTTAAACTCAATAATTTAAGTGTTTTTAGGTCTAATATTGAATTTTATGTATTAAAACAGCCTATTTAGGCCTAAAAAGTGTATTTAAACACTGTTTTTAACTAAAAACCTGTGTTTTTGACAGTAAATAAAAAAATATACTTCCAAATTGGTCGGGAGGGGGGGGGGAGGGGGGTCCAGCCTTCCAGGGGGGGGGTAGGTCAGACCGCTATCGAGCTTAGGGGGGAGGGGGGGGGGGCCCCCCTCGATTTTTTCCAGGGGGGGGGGGTCCAAAATTTTGGCTCTAGGGGGTGGGGTGCACCCCTCTGTCCCCCCCCAAAAACATCTATGACCCCCCCCCTAGAATTTAAAATTTTACCCCCCCTCTCCCTTCAAGAAATGGATGGGGTCAGATTTCTAGAGGATATCACCTAATGGGATGGCAAAGAACAATATCAACAACCCTCGAGAAAATTTTAAGTACTTTTTTATACTAAGAAACTTTTTTTTCAAAAAAACCGTGAATTTTTAACACACATTTATGTTTTCACACCCTTTTTATACCAGAACATCGCTTTTTATTTAATGTAGTATTATCTTATAAAAATAATTATTAAACCTTTAGTGGTGTAAAAGTATTTTACCTTGGACATTGGCCCCCACTTGTCCACTCCCTAGGTTTCTAAATTTTCCATCCCGGGTCGACCCCCCATAGAAAGCCAAGGGGGTCCGACCCCCCCCCCTAAATTTTGAAATGTCATTAACCCATGATAAAGATCACCCTAGCTTCGGGAACCGTGTTCATCTTATGCCTTTTGTTGAATGAGGTGATAGTTTTTTATAAGGGTAAAAGTACTTTAATATGTTTACAAGATCAGAATTAAATAAATAAAACTACTTAAAAAACGGGTGCCCGTTGGACATTCGCAAGTTTTGGTTCATGCGCAAACAAATTTAAGGGAATACATAAAAAAACCTAGATTCTTGTAGAGACAGGCTTTACGCGAACTCAAAGGGATTAAATATCGGTGAAAGGCTTTAAGTAACGGAACGCGCCATAAGTTTTTCCAAGATGGAGTGAATTATGGTTTTTCAATCTTCAATGTAAAAATCATAAAAAATTATGGATTTCTAGGAAAGCCCTGTCTCTACAGATCTAGGTTTTTTTATGTATTCCCTTAAATTTGTTTGCGCATGAACCAAAAGTTCAATAAACGGGCACCGTTTTTTAAGTAGTTTTATTTTTATTTAATTCTGATCTTGTAAACATATTAAAGTACTTTTTACCCTTCTAAAAAACTATCACCTCATTCAACAAAAGGCATAAGATGAACACGGTTTCCGAAGCTAGTAATATTGGGTTAATAACATTTCAAAAATTTAGGGGGGGGGTCGGACCCCTTATGAGGGGTCGACCCGGAAAACCAAAAACCTAGGGAGTGACAACAAGGCCAATGTTCAAGGTAAAATACTTTTACACCACTAAAGGTTTAATAATTATTTTTATAAGATAATACTACATTAAATAAAAAGCGATGTTCTGGTATAAAAAGGGTGTAAAAGCATCTAAATGTGTGTTAAAAATTAGCGGTGAAAAAAAAGTTTCTTGAGTATAAAAAAGTATTGATTAAATATTTACCGTACTATTTAAAGTATAGCCCCATAACTACTATAGAAGAAAAGGACAAGGGACGTACAAATCTTAAACATGAGGGATTACAGTACAATCTTTAAAAAAACGGGGTACACGCGCCCCCTAAGGCGGAAACTCCTCGACATGAAACGGCGAGAGAGGGAGTTTGAATTCGAATTATGATTCGGATCTAAATTAACTTTGATTTTAAACGGGATACAAATCGCATGATTCAGAATATTAATCCAAATTCGATAGTTTTCACGGAATTATGAGAATAAGTATTTAATTAAAATTAGTAGATTTCACTGCAAATAATAATTAACAAATACCCCATGTTCTTTATATACGTCAAGGAATTTATGGTCTTCAGCCTGTATATTCCAGTATGCAATACAAATTATATTTGCTTTATTAAATCGACCATAACTTACATACTAAAAAATGCAGGCATAACAGTTAATTCCACCTAGTGTACTGTGTATTATGCGTTTCACATGTTTATTTTAGACAGTTTCAGGTCAATTTGTCCACAATAATAAAACAAAATTTTTTAACATTTACTATAAAAAAATGCCGTCTTTCACAGCTAACCAGCAACATTTTTTAAAATTTCAAGAATAGTGGTTCAAAATACACAAGGTATAAATAGTAGGGATGTTCCCCGGTACTCTGAACTCCGGAGCGGAGCTCCGTCTTTAAGAGCTCCGGAGCTCCTATTTTTATGCTAAGTTCTTGAATAAATAAAGAGTAATAGATGGCATTAATTATTTTGTCATAATTTTTTTGTAAAACTAAATTTTTTTTAAAACTTATTTAAAACAATAAAAATAGTTCTACAAATACAACTAGAGTCGTTTAAAATGTATTTCAAGCTTAAATAAGCTTCAAATCGCTCATTTAAGGGACGAAGCTCCGGAGCTCCCTCTACTTTAAATTACCGGAGCTCCGCAGCTTAATATTGGAAGGTAGGAACATAACAAATAGTATGTACGCAGAATATAAGTTATGAGGAATTGTACCTGTAATACAAGCATTCTGTTTACTTAGCACAAAAATTTCATCTAGTATCAAATAACCAATAAAATTAAAAAAACACGAATTTGTTGGTCATGTTCCCGCCGCGAAATAGGAACGTTTTGCAAATCAAATATTTTTTATTGTTTTTTTTAAATGGGAGTACTGAAATAATAAATACATCTATTTTAAGAATTTGAGCGGTTTATTTATTAAATTAAAACATTAGTGTAACTGACTTAAATTCGGCAGCCGTAATTTTGGCCACCAAGTAATATTTTTACTATGCGCATTGTTATGAAATGAAGATGACACTTGACTAGATAAAAGACATGATCCAGCCATACCTTGTTCATTTTATACGTGGCAAAAAAATAACAGCTGGTGGCCTAAATTAAGCCTATCCAACTTTAAGTCACCATCAATAAAGTTTTCTTTTTTTGGTTATAGGGAAATTAAACCTAGCTGACCTCAAATTAGACAAAGTATTAAATTCAATATTTAATTACAAGACAATTTAATAGAAGAACAAAGAAGGAAGGAAAGTTGGAAGAAAAACGACCAAAAAATTTAAAGAGGGAAAGATGAAAAAACTTTTTAAAAACAATAAACAATCGACCAATTAAATAATAAAAAACCTGAAGTTTTATGTATGATAAGTTTTTTCAGAAAAAATAATTTAATATTGAAGATTAATTACCTTTTTTTAACAATAATCAAATCACTCGATTTATGACAAAAATGCGTAAACTTTTTTAATTTCTATTTTTTGTGAAAAGGTAAAAAAACTTCACGTTTCAAATCGTTTTTTTTTCTCTCTTACTGTTTTAATCACATAATTTAAATTGGTCTTATCATATCCCCGATACCGTTTGACATAGTCAGCCACATAGAATTCAACCGTGCCCATTATTTACATTATGAAACATCTATAGGGCATAGGCTACACAAAAAACAGCTCTCAACGACGGTCAAAAGTAAGTGTAAAAAAATTCTTGGCATTGTTTCGATATTGTAAATTCTCCAGTTTTTGAAAAAATTCGATAAAAATTAATTGTTTCAAATGAATTTAGCGGGACCACGGACCTAGAATTTTGTTATGTTAGGGAAGTCTATAATTTTCTTGGCGGAAGGATGAAGTCGAATATTTTGTGTTTTTTTTTTAAATTTATACAAGAAAACCCCCACCTAACCCGTTACGGACGGCTCTCCAATCTGTTTTTAGTGGTTTTGAGTTTGGTAAGTGGCGGGAAAAATATTTTCGAGGCAGCAAAAAAGGAGGCTAGAGGCAGCTAAAACGACCTCAAGCCCCAAGAAAACAAGTGAGGTTTCTTGTTTTGTTGAAGTATAAACTATGCCCATGCCAGTAAATAGGCAAATTAAGTCTAGCTGACTTCGATGATTTGCGGTATTGAATCGATTAGTAAACAATACAACGATTTAAAATTTTTCAGCAAAATGGTTTAATATTAAAAACTAAATACCTTCTTTATTTTAAAAAATACTTATAAATTACTCAATTTTGAACAAAACTAAAACTCTAAAGCTGAAGTTAACTAATTTTTGAATATATTGTGAAAAGGCGAGAATTAAAAAAATTTGCTTTCGAATTCGTTTTTTTAACGTCATAACGCTACAATATAATTTTACCGCTCATGTTCCCACACAGACTTAGGAGGTCAGCCAGATAAAATTCAATCATAGAAGGCAGGTTGGAGGTAGCTAATTGTGTGAAGAAGCAGGTATTATGAGGTAAGAAAAATTTAGAATGGAGGCAGTTGTAGGAAAAAGTGCAGAAGATACCCAGGCAGCAAAATTTTTTGATAACTTCAGAAAGAAAGTGAGCTTCTGAGGATTTTGTTTTTTTCCGATATAACGCGCATAAAGTACAGAGCGAGAGACGTTTAAATCGAATATATAATTACCCAAAGCGATTAACAAAAAATCATACTCATTAACGAAATGTGGATTAGATTAGTTTGGTTATATCGTTAAAAATATTAAATCGGGTAACTGACTTAAATTCGGCCACCAGCTATTATTTTTGCTTGTGAAATATTGCGTATGGTTAGATAGACCGCCAGGTCATCATCTAGCCACACGCTGTTCATTCCATAACTTTGCGCATGGCAAAAGTAAATAACAGCTGGTGCAATTACGGCTGACCAAATTTAAGTAAGTTACCCAAAGTCCTTTAATTTCACATTTATTTAAACATCTTACTTCTAAACGAAAATTCGTCTGTTTCCATTTCAACAGGTTTTTTTTTAATTTTAGAGGGTAAAATCTCGAAAAGTGTTTGCAGACCATAAAAATACAAAAAAAACATTTTAAACAAAAATTATTTAATGATATTCGCACAGTACTTATGTAAGTCAGAAAAAAAACGGCACAATATATTATTGCAATACACACTAACTATGGAACAGTGAGTGGAAATACAAAATTATAAAAACTTTGAGCCGCAAAAATCAACACTTGCGGTGTGGTGGAGTCCAAGTTTTAAAATCGCTTCAATAGTAAGAAGCTTGCACTTTTCAGAAATAAAAATAGTGCATTAAAAATATTTGATATAAATCCACGTTTCATAACGCTTCCGCCTTAAACCACTACAGTTAAAGTTAACAAAATTAATTATTAGTAATTTGACGTAATCAAAATTGATTTAAGACACAAAAACCAATTGATTAATCCAGAATTTTTGGTTTAACATAACATAACATAATTTATTTTTGCTAAGTTCCGGAAACTCACTAAAGCATAACAAGTAAGCACTTTAAGCTAGTAAGTACTTTATTAATCTCATTAATCTCATCCCCTTTTGGTTTAACACATATTAATCTCATTGCGGAAATTATTAAACAATAAGATTTAGAACTAAGGTGTTTTTAGCAATGTTTTCTGTGACATAAAAAACAAAACTTTTTGCCTTATTAATAGTGCTTAGAATAATTTATATAGCGGCTTTTATTTTATATTTTTATTTAGCATATTATTGTATTCTAGACTTTGCTTCGAGACCTATTATTTCCAAATATACAGTAAAATACAGTTAGAAAGAATAATAAAATTTCTGTGTATAATATTAACAAACACATATAATAAACTCTTTACATAGTTTACAGCACTTCAGAAATTGACGTTTTAACAAAAAAAAAACTTGTCAAAAATGTTTTGACGAAACCTTCACAAATATTAAAATAGAAATAATAAGTTCGTTTTAAAATTCAACAGATTGCATTTAAACTTTTTTATTCCAAATTCTCCTAAATTTATTTATTAAATATCTTTTTAATTTTGAATTATTTACGTAACTGAAGAACGATTGCTCTGCTTGCCAATAGAATATACTATTGATTGCAAAGTTTCTAGGGTCTTTAACAAGCTTAGATTATTGAATTTAAAATACAATGTATGCAATATGTAGAGCAACACGATCTTAATTCACAAATATTTGGCAATAAACAATGCAGATTAAACCCGCAGTTCACAATTCCCTTTGAGACCCACGTAAATGCTGTCGTCGCGCTGTACTAGCCGGTCTTCCACAGGGAGATCGCAAACGTTTTGACGCATTAATTTGCATATTTTGTGGGAGCGCGGGCCGCTGAAAGTTATGGCGCGGCAACGCGTATGGCGGCAGCAGCGTTTCACGCAGTCTAGCGGGCTGTTCAGGCCAGTCAGCGTTTGTACCACAATGGCCCGAGGTGAAATTCGGGATATTACTTGAAAGTTCGCTAAAAAGGATGCAAGTATTTGTTCACCCAGGTGTTTAACAATTATAACCAAATTACAATAAAGAAATGAAAATTTGCCTCTAATACTTATAGTCGAAGACTAGTAAAACCTGTCTTAGGATTTTGATTTTGGTAAGATTGCAGTTATTTTGGTATTATGGATAAAAATGCAGATTTATCCATAAAAATTACACGTAGTTCAAGCTAAACTCAAACGCTTTGAGGTCAATCCAAACCGTAACAGATTTTAATATTCCTAGCATAGATTGGTCTATTCCGAAAGTTAAATCTAAAGGTCTATTCATACTTATGACAAAACGTCCTTTGGACAAAGTCCAAAGGACAAAAGTCCTTTGGACTTTGTCCAAAGGACAAAGTCCAAAGGGAAAAGTCCTTTGGACTTTGTCCAAAGGACAAAGTCCAAAGGGAAAAGTCCAAAGGACAACGTATTCATACTTCTTGTCCTTTGGACTTTTCCCTTTGGATTTTGTCCTTTGGACAAAGTCCAAAGGACAAATTCTGAGTAGCGTTCATACTTCGTCCAAAGGACAAAGTCCAAAGGACGTTTTGGCTTGTCCAAAGGACGTTTTGGTTTGTCCTTTGGACTTTGTCCAAAGGACGTTTTGTCATAAGTATGAATAGACCTTAGTCAAAATGAACAGGAATGATTTTCGTTTTTTGAAGAACTTGGTTTAACTCAACTTGTTCGTGAGCCAACCATAAAAGTAATTTTCTTGATTTGATTTTTTCTAACGATTCTGAAATTTTCAATTCGGTTGATGTTTTACCCAGTTTTTCAACATCAGATCACGATGCAGTTCAATTTTCGCTCAACATTAATATATTTAGAGACCACATTACGGACGATAACAAATGCACATGGGTACCAGATTTTGAAAAAGGAGATTATGATATGTTTTCTCTTTATTTAAAAACAATCAATTGGGATAATTTTTTTTAATTGTTCTATGGTTGAAGAAATGTGGCAATGTTTTAAATCAGTATTAACTGAAAGAATAGTGAATCACATACCTTAAAAAAAATCTCAACACAAAATAAAAAACGCATTTATCCTAAATTTATTCAAAAATCACAAATGAAAAAAAGCGTTTATGGCGAAAGTACAATATAAAAATAATAATTTGGAGTACAAAACAGTTTGTGTAGAATAAACAATCGATTAAAAACTATAATTTAAATTTAGAAGAAAAAATTTTAAAGTCAAAAATATTAATAGTTTTTATAAATTTGTAAGCAATAAAGTAATAAAAGAAAACATTCCAGCTTTTAAAAAAAGAAAATAATACATTTGCTGTTAAGAAAAAGCGGAACTTTTTGCTTAATATTTCAGCTCGGTGTTTACTAAGGATAACGGATCACTCCCAGCGTTCAATACTAATACCAAAGCTATACTGGAGCATAGCATATGCTTTTTACAAAAAAATGTTTTCAGGGCTATTAAAAATTAACTGTCTAAATCACCAAATTGCTTTTTTCATCTTTATTCCTTAAGCGATTGGGAGCGGGAATTGTAGAACCACTAACGAAATTAATCCAAAAATCATTTAATTCCGGTGTATTATACCCCTTGATTGGAAAACTGCATTAGTTATTCCACTTTTTAAGAAAGGCTTCAAAAACGACAAAAAAAACTGGAGACCGATTTTATTGACATATTTTTTTTGTAAATTAATGGAACGTTTGATTAGAGATGTGCTTTTTACCTTTTTTACCAATATTTTGTCAAGGTGCCAACACGGTTTTAAGGCTAAGAGCTCAACTATAATTCAACTTTTGAAAACCGTAAACTAATGGACCAATGCTCTTAATAGTAAAAAAGTTGTTGATGTGGTTTATTTAGATTTTGCTAGGACCTTTGATAGGGTATCTCATGAAAAGCTTTTTTATAAGTTGGAAAAATTCGGAGTTACCGGGAGATTTCTCAGATGGATAAGTTCCTTTTTAAATGGAAGAGATTTAAAAGTTATAATCAATAACACAGAATCAAGATCTTATCCGGTGATTAGCTCTGTTCCACAAGGCTCGGTCTTAGGTCCTTTTTTGTTTCTTATTAAGTGTGTAAAGTATTCAGAGATTAAGTTGTTTGCAGACGATGCCAAAGTTTTTACCAGTTTTTCGACTGACGAAAGTGAAGATAAATTGGTCAAATTACAAGAAGATTTGGATAAAATTTCTGATTGGTCTAAGCAGTGACAGTTGCAGTTGGCAGATCACAAATGTGAAGTTCTTCATATTGGATTAAAAAACAGGAACAATAAATTAAATTATTCTATTGATAATAAACTTCTTTCAAAATTAAATTTAATAAAAGATCTCGAGGTTTATGTTTCGGAAAAATTAAAATTTTAAGATCATTGTCAAATAATTTCCAAAAAAGTGTAACAAACATCAGCCCTAATTTTTAGAAGTTTTAATTCCAATTTGATTTCTAACTTATTACGTGCTTATATTGTGTACGTTAGGCCTCAGTTAGAATATGCAAATGTAGTATGGATTCCATATTTGCAAAAGGATATTAATATCTTAGAACGTGTTGAGAGAAATTTTACGAGAAGGTTGTTTAAAAGGTGTCGTATGCCATGTATTAAATATGAAGAGAGACTAAAAATTTTAAAGTTGCATGAAGTTAAAAAAAACGAAGAGATCTATTTGACCTTTGTGAATGCTACAAAATAATTCATGGAAAAACTAATATAAATACTAGCGATTTTTTTGCTGTTAATCTTAATTCAACAAGAGGACACTCATGTAAAATCAAAGTTCAAAAAAGTAGAATCAACGCAAAAAAATACTTTTTTGTAATAAAGTAGTGTCTAAATGGAACAATTCAGAAGAAAACCAAGTTTCAGCCTCTCTAATAGTTGCTTTTAAGAATAGTTTTGGTTTTTGATTGACTCAAATTAGCGCTTACTAATGTAAACCTTTGACCCACTTTTTAAGAAATTATTTATTTCAGTACCGTAATCGGCTCGCATATTGTTATAATGTTTACTATGCATAAAAAGTGATTTAAGTATTATTGATTATTGCTTCTATAGATGTTTATTTACTAGAATAAACTATTTGATTGATTGATTGAATTTAAGACTAAATAGTAACTATGTAATTTTTAATATGTGATTTTTTGACATTCAAATGAGAAATATGGTGCTTTGATGCCAAATATTTAAAAAAATATATTGTAAAAGCGATTTGTACGAAAGCTTTATAATTAAAATTACTGGACTCACTAAATAACACAGGTATATTATAACGTAAAATATACCGGCGAAAAGACAGACCTGACGTTTGGTGTTTTATCAGGCTGAAACGTAAAATAAACTTTTTAAAATTAATGTTATCCTTTTAAAACGCCATACGACAATCCAGAATTTTTAATTATAAGGTAACTAACTCACTTAAATATGGTCAGCCTTAATTTCGGCCGACGGTTGTTATTTTTGCATGCGCAAAATTATGAAATGATCTTCGTTAGGCGAATGGATAGATTGTCATGCCATCTATCTAGAATATTACAGTTTATTTTATAATTTTGCGCAAAGGTAAAATTAACCAGTGGCCGAAATTAAGGCTGGTCGAACTTAAATTAAGTCAGTTGCCCTTATAATCAACAAGACAGACCTAAAAGGCTACGTAGCTATACTACACGAAAACTATCTGTATTATGGTCTTACAATAATTTTTAATAACGTTCTAGAATGTATTGGCATCTGTAAAACATTTTATTTTAAAAGAGACAAAATTTCATGAAGGTGAGTTTTGTTATTATTATTATTTGTTTTTGTCCTAAGACAAAAACATACAAAAGCAATTATAAACCGCACTGTAGTTGTATGGCCGAATAAGCAAAACTGAATATTTCACATATTCCATATTCGGGCCACTTGCACAATTGTTGCAAGTCACACAATTCACATGGGATTTAAGCACCACCTTAGAATTACCTTACACTACATTACGTTCAGGGTAAAGAAATAAAAGATTACTAAACTAGCTTACAAAAATTGCATGATGTTAAAGTTTCGGTGCGGGGAGGGACGGTGGTTCTCTGTTCTTTTTTAGGCTTTTCGTGTTGTGGCAAATAAATATCTAAAAAAAGAAAATCATTAAACAGCTGGAAGCAAATCAAAAAAGACTAACTTGAATATAGTTTTTTATAAACTCTGAAAATTTCGTTCGCAATAGCACATATTCACTTCCATTCTAAGTCATAATATTCCTAATTAAATTATTATTTAAAACACTTTCAAAATCATGTAAATATGGTACGGGGCAAGTAGAAAACTTTGAGTCTTCGAAAAAAATTTTACCTTCTTTTAGACTTTGCTTAGGCTTAGGTATGTATAGGTTTTAGCGATTTTTATTTTTGGTTCCAAGTTTCCTGGGCACCATCGCCCCTAAACCGTAAATATTGAGATCTTTTAAGCAAAAAAAGCTTAAAACGCTTTTAATTTTTTCTTAAAGCCCAAACAAACCTAAAAATCAAGCCACACTTTGTCATAATGAATAGATTTTTATTTAATTTGTGAGTTTTATTTTTTAAAAATTAATCAAAATGTGATAACATTGTTTATTAATAAAGGAATCTTTAGGTCTCGGGGATCTGAAGGTCTTGTAGATTTGTTAACTATAACAACAGTAACCCATTGTCATGCACTGCACTCCCGTTTTTTTTTGGTATAATCAATGTTCGTTTGCAATTATTTGGGCATCCCGGATCACGAACCCACTAATGATTCACAGGTATAACATGGTTGCTAGTTTTTTCTTCTGTAAAAATCAGTCCAGGTTGTCATGACTAGAGTAATGTTGTTTCAAATCGGAAACGCATGGCAGTTTCTAGCAAAGCAGAAGTTCTTCAGTGAACTTAATAATGCACAATTAATTTTCTCAGGTTGTATTGCTTAAACGAAATTTCTGGAGTTTTTCAGTCTCGAGATTTAACGTATAAAAAAGATATATGGCAGTAACATTGTTGACACGGGCTTACCATATTTAAAACACATGTTACGCCAGGGCCAGAGCCACAAATAGGGAATTTAAAAACAAAAATAGAAACTTGAGGCCCAAAAAATTTGTTTGTGTTTAAGTTTAGACTGAGACTTAGTTTGGGTTTTAGAAATTTAAGCATGGCTGCAAGTACTACGTTTGGCATAGTCTAAGGCATAGGTTTTAGCAATTTAAGAGTTTGAGTTCTTAAGTTTTTCATTGTTGATTCAAAACCCCTATTTTTGGTTCCAAGCTCTAGCTATCCAAGTTCCCCTGTTTCTAAGTTCCACAAATCTAAGAACTAAGAAGTTCTTCAAAATAAAATAGTTGCGAGAATGTTTACGTTTTTACTGAACCGGCCCATGCTTCTTCCACTAATATTACATTAAAAATCAATACAAATAAAATCTAAATAATCTCTTCCAAAATAAAATCTAAAATGTGATATGTGGGTTCAATTTTTTTCCATGAATAAACCTAAAAAGTTCTATATAAAAGTATCCAGCTTACTTTGTAATTTCATTTGACGTTCTATCCAGCGTTTAAATATGGAAATATCGGTAAATACAGCCGGTTTTCGCATGCAGACAGTACTACCCCAACTAACGATACCATTTACTGTCCAATAAACAACATTGTTTTTATAAGAAGGACATATTAAAGGACCACCAGAGTCGCCCTGAAGCATAAAATAAATGTTTATTGTAATCTTTTCTGAAAATACAAACCATTATAATAAAAATAAAGAGATGTCTTATTTCAGAAGCACATTTTTGCGTGAATTCTAATCTGATCCGTTAAAATATATCCAGCTTATTACCCTACTGGAAAGAATGCATTTCTTTCTGAATAAGCACTGGATAGAATGCATTTTCGGCAAAATGATTCCAGTTCTTTCTGTCGTTAAATTTTAGATAGGCCATAATGAGGCATTGAAGCAAAAGAACTTATTTTAGATCCAAATAAAAGAAAAAATAATTTAGTTATTTGAAGTGGGATTTATCCCCTAATATTTTCCATACCCATTTATTTAAATGTAAACCTAAAGAACTTAATAAATGCGTAAATTTATATAAATTAATACGGCAAAAGAGGGCATGTAAACACTGCCTTTTATAGATTAAAGCAGGTAAGATCAGTAATAACCCAGTAAGCACGGCTCTTGAACCTGCCTCCCGAAGACTGGAGGCAAATAGGAGGCAGGTAAAACTCTCTAGGAGGCAGCATAGAGGCAGGGTGGAGGCAGGTAAAACTGCCTCGTAGGGAGGTGATCCTACCTCCTATGTTAAAACATATACAGGTTAGGAGGCAGGTAGGAGGCAGCTAAAACTGCCTCGGAGACAGGTAGGAGGCAGCAATATTTCTGATGGAGGTGGGTAAAAACCGTTTTTCTCTATTCCGGCACCCCGTCTTTACCGGGATAAGCAGCAAAATCTTTCCAGTAGGCAGTTATATGAAACAGCAACGTTAGTGACGGGCAGGACAAGGCAGGTAGACGGTGCTGCTCTCTTGAAATAGATTACGGATGCAAGACGATGCTATTTCTACCTCAAAAACAAGGAGCAAAAAATCTCTTCCGTATTATTGGAGAAATTTTCGATAGGAGACAGGCAGTAGGCAGTTGTGAGTCATTAAGAGGCAGCAAAACTTTGTTATGCCGCCAGGCAAGTGAAAGTTAACATATGTAGCTTCCCTACGAAATAAGGCGTCAATGAATTGCGACATCATCGAAGTATTGCTGAAACATTTAGGCTATTTTGTGATTATAACACAGACATAGCGTAACACCACTACAATAATAATAATGTGTACAAACAGATTTGTAAGTTTTTAAAATTTTTACTGTTTTAAATTTATTATGAGTCCCTTGCCGTGATTAAATTTAGGAAAGCTCTTAAGTGAAGACAATGTGTTATACACAGAACACAGATAAAATTGCATTATGATATTGG
This sequence comes from Microlaimidae sp. YZB2_3, assembly GCA_030248175.1. Taxonomy (NCBI): domain Eukaryota; kingdom Metazoa; phylum Nematoda; class Chromadorea; order Desmodorida; family Microlaimidae; species Microlaimidae sp. YZB2_3. The sequence goes on from JASAMX010033725.1 coordinate 66,149, forward strand.
ATGGGATGCGATTCTGTAAAGGCGCTAAGTGAATGGTTTTTTTGGGTCAAAATGTATTTTTAAGAGGCCAAAATCTTATATTTTCAACGTGACAGCATTGACACACCGTGGTGGTTTTGGGTAAAATCAATTTTGTCTATTTCCGAGTTTATTATTTTGATCAATAAATCGATACTAAAAACATATTTTAAAAAAGTGGCTCATAAAAAAGTTGCGTAAGTTTTTGTGTTAATCCATGAGTTTAAGTTTGATTCTCTTGGAGTAGTTTATTTATGCAGGAACTAAACTTTTAAGATATGAAGAAGAAGAAAGTTCTGAATTTCAAAATTTACCCAAGTTTTCTAATAATGGTTCACGTCAGGATTTTAAGGATCCTCAAAATGTCATAAAGTATTCGTGATCATGTTTTGCTCTATGGAAATGGTTGTGGGAGAAGCTATAATAGAATCACTTTTAGCCAATTATT